>VZTN01025606.1:13212-30677 GCA_013400515.1 Erpornis zantholeuca | reverse complement strand
TTCTGTTGTATTTAGGCAATACTTGTTCCGAAGAATGTTCTAGTTTTTCACCCATATTTAGAAAACGTATTGTGTACCATGGTGAGATAGTCTGATTCTCGCCAGATCTGAACAAAAAAGCAAAACAACGTTAGATAATTTTAGTCATAATGATACCATTCAGTGGAATCACAGTTATGCAATGCTATGTTTTCACAGCATTGTGGAGTTGTGTTAGGATACTAATTTCTTGGCATTGTAGCCCAATTATTTTCATTTATGAACTCAGAGGGTGGAGGGAAATTTGCCATGCTAAAATTTGAAGCAGTCCTTTAGCTTTCTACTTTGAGTCCACTGTTGCACATACACTATTACCAGAATAGTGGAACAATTCTCCTATTGCAGAAGAGGAAAATCAGATGGGTTTAAAAAATAGAAGAACACTGTCAGGAATTTTTTGATGAGCAGTAAAGGAGAGGAATATAATACATAGAAAAGTCAAATATGAAGCAGATCTCCTTTGTGGAATGCAAACCAAAGCAAAATGCAAAAAAAGTACCATCTTGATCTCTCCATCAACTGAAGTTTATGCAGATATCTCTTAATCTAACACCCACCACAAAAATAAAGAAAAATACAGTATGTTTGGGAGACAAAAGTGTCAATTATTTTCTTTAAATTCCTAGACAGTTAAGGCTCTGACTCATCCAATTTTCTCAGTTTAATAAAATATGACCCTGTGGGAGTAGCCTGTTGTGAAATTTACCATAACTATCTTCTGCCTCCGACGTGAAAAATGAATTCTGAACATGTGGACAATTTCTCCTTTATTTGGTTAGTTAACTGTTGAGGTACCTCTGTGTAACTTCTACCCTGATAATTTTGGCAACATGGAATTTACACAATGCACAAAACTTTGATAAGGACCTCTGAATTATTTTAAATTTTTCCCAGAATTTTCAAGAGGATGAAGTTAAGAGGGGAGAGAAAAAAGAATAAAACCCAAAAATATTAGGAAATCAATAAACAATTANGGAAAAATGGAATGAACCTAACTCTACATTTTCCCCTTTCCCAAAGTCTGATAACATTTTATTTTAGTGAATTTGCATTTTATAAACAGTGATTTATGTATAGGCACAGTACTCTGAAGCCTTACACTCAGACAAACTTCTGAACTTGAAAACCCCTTCTCAAATAAACCATTTTTTACTCCTCAGAGTATTTCTGATTCAGTAGCAGACATACCTTCCTGTGCAAACTCATGGCAACTGACAATGTGAGAAATCAAGACATCACCAAGCCCTTTGGCTGTGCTGGGAGTTTCCTGGGGGTAGGTTGGTCACAGTAAATTGTCCTTAGCTGTGAATTTCACTTTCCTCCCGAGACTCTAAATCTCTTGACCTCTGAGTCACATTTCAAAGTCCACATACTCTCCATCTGCTTGTTTGCAGAGAAGGGAGAGGATGAGTGTCTGCAGAAGTAGAGAGTAGGTTGAAAGGAGATGATTTACTCTCAGAGATTACGCTACCATTTCAATAACAATGCACAACACTAGTTGTTGATTTTATACCTTTCCATGCATGTTTGCTATGAATTAATAAGCAAAACATGTCATGACCAAATACGTCTGACAAAAGATAAGGTTATCTACATCAGGTCCTGGGCCTTACAACAGCCAAAACTCTTATGGCCTCTTGCAGATATATATTATACTTGGCAATTAGCTGCCTAGATCTTTGTTGTTGATTTGGTCCTAACCTTCCAGCAAGACAAAGAATTCAGTGTCATGGGTTCAAGGAAAAAGGATCATCTCTGTATTAATGGAGTACTATAGAAACTTGTCATTCATTGGTAGGAAGTAGTTCATCTACTAAATGCATAACAAGCTGACACATCATTTCAAAGGGAAGCAACCAACATTATGAATTATGACAAAAAGAACTTTATATCTTTAATGCTTGCAAAAATTGACAGAATAGATAAAATTTCAGTGTCCTAGGAAAAGAGAGTTTGTGCTTTTCAACCATTATATTGTATGAACTGAAAATAAATGAATAATAATTTTGGTGTAAAATATGTAGAAAGCCTGATAAAGTTTTCTTGAATACTCCTTTTTTTACTTGTTTAGAGCTAGAATGTAAAAGCAATACTTAAATAAGTTTATGTCTGCAATTATCTACTCTTAAGAGTACAAACTGGTGGGCTTGTGATCTTGCTTAATTTTAGGGAAGAAATTTTTTGTTTGTTTTTTTGTGCAATTCAATGTATGTCCAGAGTACAGTTAGTCAGTAGGAAAGAGGTCACTAAGAGTCTGAATATAAAATAGGGGTATGAAATTGCTGGCAGATCAGGAAAAGCCTTTCTTAATAATGGAAATAAAAGAAAAGAAATTGACCCATGTCTCCAGAATTATTTAATGAATGGAATATTTAAGATAAAAGATGTATATATTTCTTTTTGTTTCCATCTCTTCTTCTGCACTGAAACACTGTTTTATATATGTTGATACAGACTGCAATAAAAACTGTGCTTACAAAATGCCTTTTATTCAAGTACCTTTCATGCAATTAAATATTACGTTCACAAAATCTCTTCTTAAATCCCACTCCCACTTCTTAAAATACATTAAATTTGTTTTGATTTCTGAACTCTAATAAATAGAGAGTGTTGTCCGCATTCATTGTGAAAGGATCTGCCTTGCAATATATGAATGTAATTTCTCTTAAGTTACAGAGAGATAAAAAGGAGCACATAGAATCCATGTGGGCTCTTTCAAACAATGAGTAAGAGGCCACAGAAAGGTCAGAGTCAAGAAATCTCTGTTGATGCCCAGTACAGTACACAAGACTGACCCTTCCTCTATATTTAAATGTATCTCCTTTTTGCACTTTCCCTTCAAAAGGTATAATTTGAAATGATAGAGGGGAGAAAGATGTGAAACAAGATCTATTTTCTGGCTTTTTTAGGGGGGTGGGGGATGGTAAGTTGCATTACTTCTTTTGGGAAAAACATATTCTTAAACATTTCTGAAAGCAGTTCCTTTTTAACCTAACTGCTGCGTAGCCAGTGTTAGAAATCATCTGAGATCTACATGACTAATGTGTGGAGATTTATACCCTACTCCTACAAAAAAAAAAAAAAAAAAGCAGGTGCTTTTCTAAATATATATAAAAAATACTATTTCCCTGCTTTCTACAATGCAAACACAGTTGCAAAGAATAATCACTTTAATACGTCATAAGGCCAAATGCACTCCAAAACTTTCAAGAGCAATCTATCCACTTAAACACACATACATATGCTTATAGAAATATATAGCTTTAGCAGTGAAAGTAGTTCAGCTCATACCAGTGAAATTAAACTGACAGCTCCTCTAGTACATTTTTGCCTCAATATAGAATCTGTTTTAGTTTCAGTGAGGTTTCATTTTGGTCCATAGCTCCATCTGTATGGAAAAGCTGACAAGAACAGTGTTGTATCCTAGAAGTTTTTCACTTTTCATTAAAAAGAGCTACAGAAAAACTCAGATTCAGGCAACAGTTTGCTTTCCTCCAGTCTTCTCAGACACCTCTCCCCAGTGCCATGATCATTCAATGATCGTTCTAGTCTTCCAGAGACCTCAGGCAGCAAAGTACTCTTTGGAAGTACAACATGAGAGAAAGAGCTTTGGAACTCTGCTGCCACTGGGAGGAGATGAGCTACTGACAGACAATATTCATGAGGAGCTCTAGTCAAGGATTGAGAAGCAGACCAATCAGAGTTAGATTTCCTAGTAAGTCAAGTACAGGTTGGTCTCTGTAATCATGTGGCTGGCCCCAAGCTGGGTCAACAGTTTGAGATGCAGCTACAAGAACCACTGACAAGAGAATTTGGAGAAGGAACTGGGAGGGAGGTGAGACAAAAGGACCATCCCAAACAGGATTGCAGTGGTAGGGAAATTTACTGTTTCTGTTTTAAGGGAGCAGTAAAGGATATTTAGCCTCTTTCCTTGAAAATCCAGGACTACGCTATATGGAACACACGTGGAATAATGCATAAGGATTAAGATGGGATATCAAGTGTTAAAATGCTTATTACTACACTGACTACCTAGACAGACATTCTCAGTCATTATTAACAGGGCTTTTGGGTAATATAATGCACTAGCTATGCCAGCAAATCTTAGTGCAACTTCAGTGAAGGTTACTGTTTTATACCCATGTGATGCACACAGTTTTCGCCTATAAAAAAGCATATGAGATCACCAAACTAATTTTTGTAATTGCTGCAGAAGTAGTGTTATCTGTCCAAAGGCATGGTACAGTAAAGAGTGCAAAAAGGAGAACAATACAGGAAAGAGTATCATGGTTAGAAGTACAACTTTGTCTCTAACCTCACCCAGGACTTCCTAACAATAGGGATGCCCTTTGCTACCTCACAGAATACGTTCCCACAGTCCATGACCTGTTGAACTAACTACACTCAGCTATAACAGTGAAACTGTACACTACTCCAGGAAGGCTCATGAATGCAGGAAACACAATTTATATGAAAAAATTGACTTGGACTATAGAATTCTAAACAGAGAAAGCGAACAGATACCTCAGCAGTAAGTATGAAATATGTATATTGATTTTAGATTTCCATCAGCAATTTTTTTCAGAAGTGTTTAGAACGGTGTCCAAGGAAGGTGAAGAGTAACTAGAAATATCAGATAGCCCATTGAGACTGCATGTAATTTCAACTTACTCTACCAGAAGCTATTATGCAGAGATGCAGGGGAAAGTTCACTTAATTCTTTCCTCCTCTCTGTTTTCCCAAACCTAAGATATGAATTAGCAAAAGAAATAAATAAGTGAAATCAAGCCCACAAATGAAGTTATTTGAAGACAGAAAAGCACATTTCTAGTCTGGAATGCTTAGCAGCCATTCACAGCAAGAAAAGGATATGTTCAAAGCAATCTTTAATGTCCTGTAAGCAGAGAGCATGCTGGGTATACCAACTTTGACACCTCTATATTTAGTCCATTGCAGACTATTTCTATTGCAAAATACATACCTTCTGACCAACTATTGAAGAAATTCATACCTGGATTCACATCATAAGCCTAAACTGGATGCAAGCTCAGAGACAATAATCTTGGTTGGTTTTGATTTAGATATTGAACACCTGGATCAGCTTAAACAAATGGACTTCTTCAGGCTGGAGGCCCAGGTTGCTGAAAAGAGAGTGTTTCAGAAGTACAACACTTAAACACTTGCAAACCTCTACACTCTGAAGAGAGCTCTGAAGGAGGTAGAACCTTTTCACAAAAGTTAGTGGAATGGGTACAGAGCGAACAAGTAAATGCACACGGTATTTGTTCACCCACAGCACAGCCTTCAAAATTCATCTTTATAAAACACCTAAGATTTGACAAATTCGCAGATTTCAAAGGACATTTTTCCAACCAAGCAGAAGTCAGAGGTACTGAGTCAGAGTACTGTCATAAAGCAAAAACGTCTTTGGTGTTCCGATAGCAATCTCAGCAGAGAGGGAATGATGGACTGCAGAGTGAAATCCTTTGGGGTGTTTTGCTAACAGCAAGCTACACACACTCGCTGATGACAGGATTGGAAGCCTGGTTATAGATGCCCAGGCTACATTCCTTCTACCTGCAGGATCATAGGCTGAGGGTACAGGGACCTCGGAATCATCCACTCTGTCTTTCTGAATTATCAAAATATACAAAACACAATAAGGCATATTTCACTAAAACAGTCTTCCACAAAGAAAATGACCCCAAGTGATAGAGAAAATACTTCTCCACTAATTTAAAAAATGGTAAACTATTTTCAACATTAAAATTATCCCCTAATTTCTAATACAAATTTATGAGACCTCAGCTTTCATCTATTGTTTCTTCTTAGAATTTTATTTGGTGTATTGCAAAGCATATAAATATCTTTTTTTTTCCCCTTTTAAATTAATCACATCAGTTCTTGAGTTTCTTAATGAGTAGATTAAAGTACTATTTTTTTCCTTTTTATTCAGCACTGAATATTTTTGTGGATCAATTCTTTTCAACTAAATTTTTAAAATATGGACAAATTTAAATACAAACAGCATTCTAGTTTTCCCACTGATATTGTTAAAATCACTATTCTGTTTCTCTGACATGACATAATATTTTTTAACACTATCACTGTGGGAGCTCATGTGGAAATTCTTGCCTGTTGCGATCTCATCCTTTTCAGAGTTGGATTTACAGATGAGAGTCTCTCATTGAGAATTTGTTCTTCTTATATGTAACACTTTGCATCCAACATCACTCAGTATGCCTCTTTTATTTATCATGCTGCCTCCCTTGGTCTCAAGGAAAAACTTCTCAATTCACGTGATTGAGATCACATCACTATAGCCGATGACATCTAATTAACTGGCACTCACTGCCAGCTCAGGATCAACACTACAACAAATAAACCACCATACTAGATACTTACAAAACAGCAATAGATACCTAAAAATTTTAAAAAACCTTTATACAATTAATCCCATGAGGGAACATCAGTCAGATATCCTCACAGGCTGTGCCGGTTATGAGCATATCCACATTTCTGGGAGTGCAGGCTCCCCTGCTGTCTCACTCTGCCTCTCGACACATGGGTTGCTGACTCTGGGTGGTCCCACGCTATCTGCCAGTGCCCACGCTATCTCGCAGCTCACGCCTGCTCTTACAAGGTGCAGGTCACCCTGTGCAGTCACTCCACCAGATGGATGCTGGCTCCTCACCGTGCTCAGCGCAGCTCGGCCTCACCAAGCCAAAGGTTCCAACGAAAGGGGTCAAAGTCTGTCAGCATAAAAAAAGTTTTTTTGCTCTGTTTCCTCTAACCTGTCCAGCCATTCATGTTTTAAAAGCTTCATGCTTCTTTTAGACACTTGTTCAAGCTTTGTTTCATGTTTGGTTGGGTTTTTTTTATTATTGGAGGGACGTTTGTGCTTTTTCCTGCTTTACAGGTTTGTTTTTGTTTTCAATTCTCCTGTTTAACATTATCAGTTTCAGGAAATGTCCTCACAGTTAGCTCAGTTAATCTTGTTCACCCAGTTTGCCCTCACATAGCCATCCTAACAGCCATTCTTATCTAGGTCATCTTGCTAACTGTGGGGTCTACATTGATATTAAGTGTAATTTTCTGTCAACTATTTGTCTAGAACATTGGTACAATTATTGCAAAAAGAGTTATAATATCTTTGTAATACATTAAAAAATATTTCCTCACAATACTCACTTAAACATCTTACAAGTGCTTGTAAGCTACTTAAGTTTCCTGTTTTTTAAAGTCTGAGAGTACTTTATTTCCATGGTAACTTCTATCTACCAGCCGGGCAGTATAAAAGGGTTGAATTGTTTGCTTGATAGAAAACACTTCCCGAAATACCATACTATTGACATTAAACTTTTCCCTGCCTTAAATTTCTACCAGGTAAATCCTGTATTGTATTTTATTTTCAGTTACTTTGCCTAAAATTCATGTCGGGGAAATGGTCAATGGTTACCAAGTCTGTACAAGTTTCACTTGTATCATTAGAATGTTTTCTAGATACATACTCTGGACAATTTTTTTAAAAAGTAAAACAGGACTGTTGATTTAAGAATATTTGTCCCCTAATAAAAATCCCCCAAAATCCTTTCATGATAATTTTTTAAATAACAATTTTTTTCCATATATAGAATAGAAATATTAATATAATTATTCTAGCAGTTATGCATCACTTCTGCCAATAGCTCTTCACAGGATGTGGCCAATAAAACAACAAAAAGAACAGTAATAGTCCTTTATTTCTGGTGTATTCTGAGACTACCACACAACCACAACACTTCTATGACATCAATTGTACTCCTTTATATTTACAGAGGTTGTTATAGGATTTCCTCTTTTTTCCTTACTATGTACTAATTTGTTTTGATATCGATTTTGGTTTAATTTTTAACTTTTTACTTCCTTTTCCCTTGTATCAAAGACAGACTCAAAAGTCACATATGAACTCTATTATGATTTTGGATTTCTATGGCAAAACAATATATTCCTAGAAACTGACCAGGTTACATTCACAGCCTTCTGTTTATATGTCCTTTCCAATTTTTTCTCATAATTTTCCTTAGGTTTAAAAGATAGGTATTTATGAAGTAGCATCATCGTCTGCTTTTTGTCTTTGATTTGCCATAAGCAATCATCAATTTCATCTTCCTTTGCCACAAAAAAATCTTATCTAGAAGATACTTTAAATTAGATTTAATACCTTTGGTGATTGGAATTTATTATCTGTGCTTCTTTGCAACTCGTAATGATATTCTACTACTGCTGCATGACATTTTCATACATATCCCCAAACCTGAAATTTCCCATTAAAAAATGCAATTATTTTTTCCACGTTATGGAAAGTTACCTAAGGACTAAGCCATCCTCCACTAGGACTTGACTCAGTAGTCTTCAACAGATACCTCCAGGCCTTTACTTAATGTATGTAGCTCAATCTTCAGGGCCAGACTACTCAGGAAAATGTACATTACAGAAAGAGGGACATCAACATGAACATTCACTGAAGGTGAGGTTTTCTGACCTCCTTCTGGTTCAAAGGAGAAATCCATTATGGTTTTAATTCCCTGCACCATATACAGTCAAAATTCACACGGGCGTTAAATGCAATAAAACTCTTATTGAAGTAGTAGGCTGTGCACTGCATATGAGCAACCTGAAAGGCTAATGGGGTCACCATCCTTCCCCTCTAGTAGCTGTGTCATCAACAACCTTAACAAAAATGAACCTCAGTTCTTTAAAGGATGTAACAAATATAAAAGCTTTCCTCTGGAAAAATAATGTATAACCACTTGTAGAAGAACCTGCCTGTCCAATAAGGGCTCACAAACTGAGTAGGGGCAAAGAGAATCCTTGTGAAACCAAAGAGCTAAGTAAAGAACCCTTAACACAGCATATATGCCCTTTGGCAAAGAAGCTCATGGAATTGAATATATTTTTGCACACTTCATTTGAAACTTGCATGTAGTGAGGGAGGGAAAAGTATGATTCCTTAACCCTCTTCTTTCTGTCCATGTAAAGACTCTTCTAGATTTTAAAAGGAAAACTATAGCATTTTTGTTAAACTGATTATAACATGTCACAATATTCAGTTATTGACGTAAATAGTCAATACACAGATATTATAACATCCTAAGGACTGAGAATTCAGACCTAAAATATGTAATTTTAAAAACAGCTGGTTTTGTTAATATAAGGTGAGTTTGTGCTGTGGCAGTGAGATTAATCCATCAATTATTACATTATACACTGATGAAAAAGATGCACTAACACCTGGAATGTCAGCAGGGCTGGCAAAGGAACACAAAACCTTTGGATATTTGGAAGCTTGCAGCATATTGATTCAAAATGCTACTCAGATCATCTTGTTATGTATGTAAAAATAAGTACTTATTCTATTATTTATCTCTGTAAATAAAGAAAAAACAAAACAAAAACCTACAGATCAAGATCAGTCCTGCTGAAGTAATTACTAAATATCCAATTGAGATCAATTGGAGTAAAACTGGGTTTGTCTTCTCACAAGATGACAGAAGAAAAAGAAATGTAAAATTAATTAAACTGGTTGCATGGAAGGGCTGCTACAGAACCATCTAGCTCATACACATTACAATGCTGAATTAAGACCAAAAAAGGGCATTAGTGAATAAAAAACCTCAATCCTTCTAATTAATTCCTGCAAGACAGAAGTTCATGGAGAGACTGTCATCCTCTTCTCTGCTATGAATAGTCCACTAATAGCTGGTTTTGGAGATTAACAAGATAATAAAATGTCATTATATAGGTGATGAAGATCCAATACGATGAAACTTTCATTCTCTACCCCCTGCCATAAGTTCCAATCAAAACAGTGGAATCTGATGATCTCCAGTAATTTGTTGAGTGGGCAAGGCACATGAGAAGTGAGGTGAGTACCCCCAGACAAGTCACAGATGGCCACGTTTTTTCCCACTGCAAACATTACAGGGTAAATTCAAAGTACATGAACATAGTGCCTGGTTAAGGTCTTAAGATATTCTTTATCTTAGGATCATGACTAAGGTGCAGTGATAAGCAGCGTGAGGAAACCTGCACTGTTATGACTCATAACAGCCCTACCCCCACATTGATAACAAGTGCTTGGCTTTATTTCCCAGGTATCATGGCATGTGAGGGAAGAGATTATTGCCATGAAAGTGAAGAAAGGCTTGCAGAGCAAAATCAAAATGTGCTTCAGATCTGAAGAACACTAATACTTTCTGAAAGTTACTACCACAGTTTTTCAGAATCAGGTCAGACCCTTTGGGCAATTATTCTTCTATGTATGGTGAAGTAAAAGCACCAACTTGTAGGCCTTCTAGAAGTCAGGTCATACTATACTGTCCATACAAATATAAAAGGAAATCACATCCAAATTTCTGAGGATTATTTTAATGCACAGGACTGTATGAATCCCATAATCCCATAGCTGTCAAATAACTGATTCCTTAAACACAAAGAGCATTAATGAATGCTCTGAATTGCTGCTGGTTTGCAGAGAAAATATCATTTATTTATCTTATCTTGCTGCGATATTTCTGAGTAAGCTTTAGCTAGCTGCAAGTGAAATAATTGTTGATGGAACCTTTTGCGCTGTTTTGGGGTTGGTTGGTTTCCTTTTTAATTCTGCTGGTTCCTGGTTATATTGCTCCCCCACAGTCCTGACATAACAAGTACAAGCTTGGCAGCAAAACTGTGGTAGATTTTATTCAGTGATCTGATGCTGCCTCTCTCCCTTTCACAAGCAGCAAAGGTAAACCTTGTCTTAGCACTGTGAAAACAGAATTTCAAGAATTACAGTGGTGTTAATATTTAAATTTACGCAAGCTATGGTATATACCTGAAATGCATTTTAATATGCCCAAGGAATAGATTCAGTCCTGGGAAGTTCATTGTTGTTTCTAATTGTCAGCGACTGCTACACTTTGCTTGCCTGCAGCTATCCAATTAACATATCACCACTACAGAAAATATTGTAATATGCTCGATGTCCTAACAACAAGTCTCCCACTCCACTTCTATCCAACAATTTCCTCCTAACGGGGTTTCTAACATATTAGCAAATATCAGTGAAGAGCATGCAGACAGATACGCCCTGGGATAATGCAGCCTGCAAACACCTTTTCCTATTGCTGTGCAAAGTTCTGCTGTGGAGATGTTCCTGGTAGTTTGGAATATTGAGAGAGACAGAGAGAAAGAGGGAGAGAAGGAACGCTCTACCCCAGGATTGGAAAACATGTAACTTGTGCCCTGAGATATCGCTATGGCAACACTTAAACAATGAACAGAAAGCCCTGCAGGATTCTGCTCTCGCTTCCTTGGATACCAAATGTAAATTCTGATTCTCTTTTATTGTGTGCATGCACAAGCGTCTGATTTTTGCCTTTTCTGCTAACAGATAGCAAAGTAACCAGGCCCCCTACCAGGAACTACACATTAATTCACTTCCAAGTATTGCAGCTTGTGAATATGCAACTGGAACACACCACTGGCATGATCATCTCTCTTCTTGTGTCCCCATTTCTACCCCTTAGGAGAAAAAAATGGCCATGATAGTACAGCTTAATAACAGGTACCCTTTTTTCTGAATAGAATCATTAAATAAACCACTCTAAGGAGTCACAGTAATGTCTTCTGCCATGATAGGAAGTAGAGGCAGGATCCTTTCCAAGGGCAGCTCCTTGTCCAAGCTAGACTCAAGCATGCTGCAAGGCCTGCCTTCCAGATCAGCATGTCTGCTGCTATTCCTAAATCCTTCTCATCTGGGTTGTCCTGTGGGGGCTGAAGGAGGCTTGCTTTTCATTATGATTTTCACAGAGCAGCTGGCAATTCTGAAAGTCCCCTGAGAATAGTAACCCAAAATCCAGTCAGCTTGACGACTCTAGAAAATACTTAGTAGGTACTAATTGCAAATATTCAGAGTAATTCTCATCCCAGATTGAAAACAGCACTATTTCCAGCACCCTTCCCTCTCCCCTTGTTCTCTCACTAGCTATCAGAAACAAAGGCACATCTCCAAGCCAACACGAAGCCACGGTGGCAAGATGGAGATGGAGGCTCTCATGCTGCTGCTGTGCACGGCACACTCCTTCAGTGAATATACTGCAACTTGGATAGCCTGGCTTGGGAATTTCACCAGCACCAAGCTCTCTCAAAATGTGCTAAAATCCTGTCCCAAGCCCCATCCAGAATCTTCCTGCCTCATATTGCAACAACAAGAATTTTCATGCCAAAGAAGACACGGGAGACAGCTTTTTAGGTCACAGGCAAATTATCTTAAAGCCTACATATAAGAAGTCATAGCAACACCTCTGGGATCCCTTTGTTTTTCTCCAGTCCCACACCATTGCTTGTACTGGCTCACATCTACAGCATTTTTTCTTGGCTCTCACCTAATCTGAAAGCTCATTTTTCACTTGTCAGTGGTATCAGGCTGGGAGATATTGTGACACAAAATTTGCCACTCCAGCAAACTGAACCTGCTTCAATTCTAGATCAGTGCAAATCATTCCTGACATGAGAAAAGACACAGACCAGCCACCCCCTTGCATTAATAACTTACACTTTCCCTGAAGTTTGAGTTATGTGATCTCTGACATTCTGGAAAACAATTAGAACAAACAGAGCAGGACCTTACAATGCAGCTTTTATCTTTCTTTCTGTACAAGGATTTAGTGCTTAAATATACACATAATGGTTCCTTGTACAGTGCCAAAACCCCAGCTGCCTGGGGTCACAAGCAAAAATACCGTCTATGGCTTGAAGAGGAGACAGCCCTCAGGACCAGCATATGCCACAGAATGACACACCTGTGCCCAGACACCTGTAGGGGAAGTAGCAGACACAGCCACCGCCAGCCTCTTGTTGAGGAGATATGTTGCTCCTCACTTAGTTGGATGAATGTTTTTGGCTATTTATTTTATGCCCTTTGGGCAAGCCTCAGCACAAATGCTGAGAAACGCTACACTCATTCCCACTTTGATGCTGAATGAGTTAAACTCTGGGTTGTTCCATGTGTTTTTGGCTACTGTATTAAGTCAATGATTCACTGAAGTGTGAAACTGTTGCCTCTTTGGAAGGAGACACACACCCCTAGCTTTTTAATGTTGACAAGGTTTGCCTATTTCAGCCCAAAATGATGACTAAATTTTCCCAGTGCTTCCTTATCTTGTCAAGAAAATACTCCTGTAAGTTATTGTACAAAATGAATGGGACACCTATGACAGCTTTCTATTGTCAAAACCTGGAGTTGCTCTATCAAATTTTCTGTTTATGTGTTCACTTGACAGCAATCCAGGAAAAAGCTTGGAGATGTTTTTTACTTAGCCAGCTTCTTTTTCGTTCAGTAATTACTGAGCAGCAGCTTAACATAAATTTAGCTTTCCTATTACTGCAACTGCTGATGTAAGTGTAGCCCACAATAGGGGACAGACTTCTCATGATACATGAAGGAATGAACAAGAGAGAGTTTTGCACTTATTTTCAGATCCTGACAAACTTATTACCCATTAAGTGTCCCACAAGGAAACATGGGCCCAGAGAAAAAAGTGATGCTAAAATACTTCATACTAAAACTATAGATTTAGCTATACTGAGAAGGATGAGAGTAATTGGAACTGGAAGGAACAATTTTTGCTGGGCATGTTTCCTTCTTTTTCTGAACACATCTACATAAAGGGTCTGATTTGTTCACATGGCCAAACAAAACTCCCAGAGATTTTCTTGGGAGCAGAATTGAACCCTAAATCTTAATCCTTTTCAAGTAGCCAATCTTAAGAGGCATGACCTCCAAACAGAAGCACATGGAACACATATAAGAGGGAAAAGTTCTTTCCATTATGCCAAAAGATTCAGGACACTTACATGAAGAAACAGTAGTCATATAAGTGAATGGAGAAAGGGAGAAAAATGGAGGAGGTTAATATAAATTTGTGTATTTATCCAGGGAAGTTACAGTTCTGTTTTGTGTTGTTTCATGCAGGCAGCTTGTGAAGTGAGAAATGCTGCTAGAAAATAAAAGAGATAAAATCTGGATCCACCAACATTTCTTTCCTTCCTGACTGCTCTCCCCTTCTCCAGAATATTGCTGCTAGAGAAAAGTAAAATGAGTAGCAAAGGTATTTCCTCACCTTGCCTGCCTGCCAAAAAAAAAAATGAAACACATTCCTATTCAATATCTAATTTAATTAGTTGTTTCTCCCTCTCATTCTGCACCACTTTTGGCCTAATACCTTCAGCTGGAGCCTTAACATGTGAAGGCCAAGGTTGAAGAGGGCAGAGGTGAGGGAGGGCAGAAGGGGAAGAAAAATAAAGAAAACTCCCTACCCACAGGCTTTGCAGTCATGCCAGGAGAGGGGATGGAAGTAGCACTCTTCCCCACAGGAAAACATGGACCTCTATTTTAAACACCGTGTTATCCTCCCTTTATTCCACACTCCCACACGACATTTCTCCGTGAAGGGAGAGATATTTAGTGGTCTGTCACACACCATTGCCAATTTGTGAACCCCACCATCTACAAGCCACTATTTAATTATTTTCATTATCAGCATAATAAAAAAAAAAAAGCCTCCTAACACCTCAGTACCCTATCACTGCTTGTCAATCAAAGCAAATTGCCATGAAAGTCCTAGGGGACCCTGGAGGGTTCACCACAAAATCACCAAGAATTTCCTAGGAGATCTGGAGGGCATGGGTGGCTAGTACAGCAGTTTCCTAAACTCCCCTTCAATAGAAGAATGTCCTCTCTCTGCCTGTTACTGTCCTTTCTTAGCAACAGAGTGTAAAACATGCCATTTCTCAGAGCTGCATCTTCAAAATCCGCTAAAAGCCCCTGCCCCACACCCCCCACTCCCACCAAAAGCCATCCTTCGCCTCCCTGCTCGATTATAAAATGTTCCTGTTAATACACCATATTGATCTGCAGTGTCAGACTGGATACCAGGATTCCAATTAGAGCCTTGAACTATTTTAAACACTTACTAAATAAATAAACCTCCTCTGTGCATCTAATTCTATGCAACTTGCATAGTTTGTAGAGACTGGGCAATCAGGCAGCACCCCCCATCCACTGCAAGGGCTTTCTCAAAAGATTTCTTTGCTAGAGAACATTTACAAATGCTATAGAGACACACAGGCAGGTGTCTGCAACATCCTACCAAGGCTCGAGTTTTAGGAATTTGATACGTGAGAATTCAGTTCTATCCTCATTCCTTCCCTTCCCTCTTCCCAACCACCCCCCTCCAGCCATTATCGAAATACAGTCAGGTTCTTTATTCAGGTGGGGGGAAAGACGGAGAAAAGAGGAATAATGATGAAAGAAGAGAGGCAATGGGGGACATTTCCTTTTCCAAAATATAATAAAATGGAAAGTGTACTTACTGTATCCTCAAAGACTATCCAGCTGGAAATCCGAGTGATTATGAAAAACCAGGGTGGGGGAGGGGTTAGAAAACTATTTCATTTCAGCAACCAAACCAAAATTAAAAACAAGAAAGGAAATTAAAAAAAAGGATATCCAATTGCAATTTCCCGGCAATTTCAGTCCATACAGGTGCCAATCCAACCCAGCACTGCTGAACTCTCCCCTCTGGCAATTTTGCTTTCTTCTTCTCTGTCCTTTATTTTCTCGGTGGCTTTCAACTTTTCTGCTTAAAATCTCTGTAGTGGTAAGGTTGATGGTTGCCTTCACTGAAGAATAGTGGTTTAAAATAACAGGAAAAAAACAAAAATCCTTGCAGAAGATGAACGGTCCTTTTCCTTTCTGAAACTTTTCATTCCACTGTGGATCGTTTGCCTAGTTTCCTTTTTCTGAGGTTTTCTGCCTCTCTGGCTCCACTGCTCCCCATTGCTCTCTATTTGTTTTTTCTCTGGAGAGCAGCAATAACTGTATTTCCTTTTAAGCAATCCTCCATCTGTATTCTTTTAATGTAATTTTGTTGTGACACTTAAGATCCAGGTCTTGCCAGGCAATTTTCTTCTTTCCCCTTCTTTGCTGCACTATCAATTATCCAATCCATGTGTCTCCACATTAGAATGGGGATTCCCATTCTTCTTTTTCTCTATTCCCTCACACTCCTTTAGAAAAAAATCTCTTTTTGCATTTAAATTTTTATTCCTGTCTGTCAAAACAATAAACTTTTAGTCCCTCTCCCCCCTCTCCAAAGATCTGATTAGATTTCCAATCACAACCCAGTGCGCAATTGGATTTTTGATTTCGGCAAGAAGCCAGCAATCCACAGCATCAGCACCCTCTCCTTGTTTCAAACTCCACGTTATATCCTTTTGCCTTCCCTCCAACTCCTCTGCAATTTCATAATTTCACATTAAATGAAATGAAGGAGGGAGGGAGTAGAGAAAAATTCAAGGTTCCCACCAGCTGTCAAGAATAAATCCATCACCTCGTTATTTTTTAAACACTTGGGATGGGTATTTTTAACGCCCACTCTCGCCTTTGCCCCCCCCACTTCTCAAAATCCTTCAGACGTTAAAACTCCCCCGATGGGGCACAAAGAAACCCGGGAAGATGTGATTGTCCTCTTAGCTGTAAATTTCAGAAGCACCCTTTGCTTTTCATTTTAGCTTCCTCTCCATCTTTTGTCCAGCAGCTATATGAATCCAGAAGCACCGAGACCGATAAACTTCTATTTTTTCTTTGAGGATTGAGAGAGAAAGAGAGACAGGAAGAAGGCTAAAAGCTCTCCCGTCTCTGCCTCCCTTTTCCTCCCTTTCTGTGTTTCAATGCAGGTCTGATCTCATTGCCAAGCTGAGCCTGGTGTATTTCAGATGTACAAGTTGGATTCCCCTTCTGCACAGCAGTGAGTTAGTCTCCCATCTTCTTCCACATGCCAGTTATCTTCCCCCTTTTCTTCCTTCCTTCCTGCCTCCCTCCCTTCCAAGATGACACAGTCCCAGGAGCGCAGCCGCTTCTTTCAGCTTTTAGTTTCATCCCTGACACGCATAGCCCTTTGCACAGCCGAGACGCTTCCTTCCTCCTACGAGCTTCGGCTTGAATTCTCCCAGTGTGTGCATGTAGGGACGCATGTGTGTGTATATCCAGTTCCAGCTGCCGCTGTTGCTGGGAGCAGCTCCGCGTTTCAGTCGCTCTGGCTTTCTGTAACTCCCCACCTTTCAGCGGCACCCTNCCCCCTTCCCCTTTTCTCTGCTTGTGATCAGTAAAATACAATTACCCAATTACCTCCCATCATCTTAGCACTGATTGGTCAATTGCATTAACACTTGATGNTTCAGTCGCTCTGGCTTTCTGTAACTCCCCACCTTTCAGCGGCACCCTAGGATTTGCAAATGTCCCAGGGCCGGTCTCTCTGGCTACACTCCTCCTTCTCCCTTTCCGTTCTCTCTCCTCTATCTCTGTTGTGGTTGTTTTTTGGTTTGTTGTTGTTTTTTTT
>VZTN01025605.1:0-19373 GCA_013400515.1 Erpornis zantholeuca | reverse complement strand
TTTTTCTGAAGAAGAGAAAGGAGCTTTTAGCAATTAAACTGTGTAACAACTAAAACAAATACTTTCAGAGAAGCTTTTCAGGGTATTGGATTTATTATATACTATGCAGCTAGCCTAATTAGAGTAATTTGTTAAGCTGACAATCATTTAAGTTGGGATGAGCTAAACAACTTGGTGATTATATTCTTTAATAAATATGCCTTTTTGTTTGGTTCTCTTGCAGACAAATCCTTACAAAACAAGCAAGCAGCTGGTAGCTAAAAGCTGCCTTGTACTACACAATTGTTTACACCAAACAGCTAGGAAATATAATGTAAATAGTATTTCAAGCATCGACAATCCTACACAGAATTACACAAAAAGCTCTGATTAATTTTTACAAGAAAAACTATTGGTTTCTATCCACAGAGTTTTTAAATCATTATCCTGTGCAGCAATAAAGTTGACAAGGCAGTACAACCCCTCTTTTGGAAGCACTTTCCTGACCTTTAGTCATGCTGACCAATCTCAAAACTCAGAGATGCTGAGGTAATTTCATGATTACCTGGCTAAGATGGGTTGACAAATGCTATACTTCCACCCTTTACTATCCATAAAGAACTTTGCAAACTTTACTGTGTCTCTAAACACACTAACCTCTAGGCACAGAAAAATCACAACTTGTAATGCTGTTCATGAAGTGTTATTCATACAAAATTTTCAAATTTGGCAAGGAAAATAAGAAAAAAATTAAGGAGCAATGTCTTCTTTTAAGAGCAAAGTACGAATGGGCATGTAATTTAGCAGTGCCATGGTTACATAAGCATACATTTGAACACACATCCAATTCAAAACCCCCACCCTCTGGGAATCTGTACCCTAGTTTCCCGGTAGCCTACAGCACATGCCAAATTTGAAATGGAAATGTTTCCCTAATCAGCTAAATCTGGGTCAAAATGTCAACTCGGCTTAGGTCCAAGTCATTGCCACTCATGATCAGCCATAATATTTGTGCAGCATGAGGGACTCCAGACATTGACCGTGGGGCACAGCCTCCTAACAAGTGCCACAAAGGGAAAAGTATACACACACTTTGGTACACTTCCTCAGGAAACTGAGCATCAGGAAAGACACACTGCACTTGTCTGCACCTGCCCTTGTGCCCTCTGCACAATAGCTCCTGTTCCATGAAAAGGCACATTGCAATCATGACTCCTGTTGGGATGCAGCTAATCCACACAAAAGCACTTTTGCATTGCAACCGTAGCAAAATGAAGGCACTTTTACTTTAGCCAGTCAAATAAGCTACATTAACTAAGATACATAATGTTTTCAGGTAAAAGACCATGTGCAAAGAAGAGTCAGAACACTTAAGAGGAATTGCTCAGCTGTACTGAAGAGAAGCATGGTGATCTCAGCCTAAACTCGGGGGTTGAGCAGGTGAGTCTCTCACTGGCACATACAGAGACCCAAACCATCTGTAGTCACTGGGAACTCATACTCTGCAGACTAAGATAGAAAAGATGTTATTAGCTGTTCATGTTAACTTAAAAAGAAAAGAACATTACAAAAGAAAGCAAGGCTTTCACTCTGCAAACTGCCAAAATAAATGGTCATCTATCAATTACTGAGAAAAACTGTGCCCATGCAACTACTGTCCTCACTGAGTTATACAGAGTAAGAGGACAGAACTAAAGCCGAGTCTTAAAGATAGCCTACTATCTGACTTTACTAGGTTTAACCAATTTACACCAGCAGCATGCCTAACAGTCTTTGCTATGACACTTCCATTCCTTAATGCACAATCTCAACACTAATTTTTCTGATAATTTTTCTAGTCTGTAAAAAAGCTACATACATTTGATGTGTACGCATACAAGCACATCCATGTATTATAAACATGTATTAGAGAAACACAAGTGGTAATGAGTCCAAAATTGCCTTCCCTTACTTGCAAGTAGTTCCCAGTTTGATGTAATTGGCCCATTAACAAAATGCAGTAAAACTGCACTGCACTTTCATGTAGTCTGGGAGTAAGACACTCTAACCTATAGGAAGCTATGCCCTTCACCTAAACCTGGTGTTTTTGCAGGTGATACATTTTGTGGGAGGTTACCTTTTGTGGGGGCAGTATCTTTTATACTTGAGGCAATGCTTAACCTGAGGCTGAGAGCAGGCAAGCAGCTCTCCTTAGCTGCAAAGAGCATTGCTTCAGGGGTTAATCACCGGGGATTGTTTGAACAGAGGGACATCTGGCACACCTCCCCACAGAGACCAAACAAATAATTTCTAATCTTCCTTTACTTTATCAGGGTCTGGGTCTCATCCAGTGCTAATTTGCAATTTTACTGTGCATTCCATCATTTTTACAATACTGCATAGTTAAAATAAACAGCTTTACATTTTTTTTCCAGCAGAGCTTTAAACTGACAAAAGAAAGTTTATTTTTCTAAAGAACACTCACCTAGTACTGTTATTGTTTTTAAGAATGCATCTGTGCTATTTTTCAGAGCTACTGAATTGTGCAAAACCAAGAGTGTGAAGAATAAACAGAGCAAAATGTGGCAATACAAAATGTATGTTATTTGAGATAATAGAAATGGTGAAAAGAAAAATGATACTCTTAGAAGTACCAGTTCTATAAAAATTTCAAAACATCAATTTTACATAGCAAAATGAACAAAGCAGCTCTACAAGCAAGGCAATTACTTATTTCTCTTTGTACTAAATGCAGAAGAAATGGAATTAAACAGAAACATTGTTTTTTCACTGTGAACATAAAAGCTTGAAGTTTCATATGTGAAAATACTTCAAAACCTTTTTCCCCCTTTAATTATTTTTTAATTGTTCTACTCTCACTTTTCATCTGAACCCCACTAAGGGGCCACTGTGGCAGAGATAAACAGGTGAAGCTTTGACTAGGATAAAATCCATTACATTTCACTTGAAAGATGAAGAGGTAGAAAGAAAATAAAATCCTCTGAGAAGTATATTGCAAGGCATCTGTGTCAAGCAGGGTAGGAAATATGACTGTATCACCCAGCTGTGCTAGCCAGAGTATCATAAACTAATTTGAGATTCTATCTCCTGGTTTCATCTGTTAGCATATGTCCTGTTTTTCAGGGAATAACCTAATACAATATCATTTAGAGGTAATAAACTCTACAAGTCTTTGAACAGATTATCACCTCAACAAAGAAATCAAGTCATTTACTATATTCAGAAATATTCAGGGACTCTTTCATCATAGAGCAATATTGCTGCTATGCATCTTGGGAGGTACAGTGCATTTTAAAACGTTGCTGTCTACAATTGGACTTAGGAGGTGATGGAGAAGCAGGCTGAGGGCCTTTTTTACTCAACTGCTAAGCTGTGGCAATGCCATCAGACAGTAAAGAAAACTCCCCAGCCTTTCTGAGATTTCCATGTTTTTACTCCCAAACTAAACAGGAATCTGGATACTTGAAATATGAAATACTGTTTACATGAAACCTCTAAACTCAGTCTGTCTGCTGGCACCACAGCCCGATTTGCTAGAAGAAACAATGAAGGTGATAACTACCATGATACTGAAAACTCTATGTCTGGAAAAAAAAAAAATTATAGACCACAATATTCAGTAATTCTTAATTAATTTTCAGGAGAAAGTGTAACTGGCCTTTTTATCTCCACAACAGCAATATAAAAGTGAGCTGATCCACAGATCACCTATGTTCACCTTGAAGGGGCCAAAGCATTAAGAGTTAGCTATGGAAATGTTACTGAACACAATTCAAGCCATTACTCATGCTTTAAGCTGAGGAGGCTGAACAGAAGCTGTAATAATGTGATACTAAGATTCCAAAGTGGAAAAGATAAATGGCATTTACTGAGCAACATCATGGCTTCTGTATATTTAATGACACACTACAGAATCTGCTAACATTTGCCAAGAAAGTGATATATTAAGCTGAAAATTGGTCAAGTTAATAATAGTAAGGGCTTGTAATTTAACCTTTGAAACTTGGCTCTTGCAGAAAGGCACTTATATATTAATAAATACACACATGTGTATATCTGAATGGTCCCATACATAATGCTAAGCCATGCTAGTACTTGTCAGGGAAGCTAAAATATACAGTATCATTTCTGCATAATTGTCTACAAGAAGAAACAATTTACAACAGAATATTTACATTTCTATGGATTTAATTATGCAGCTTACCTAAATGCTATAAATACAGGGATGTTTGCAGGCAATTATTTCTGGCTACACAATTATTTTTATATTATTTCACATTATTTTTATGCATGTACATACCCTAGATTACAAATGTATACATATGTCAGCATTAAAAAAATATATAAACAAAGACAATGTGTATTTATATTTTATGGCTAAACTTAAGTGGGCCAGATTTCAGACAGTGTAAACTACTTCTCACAAAAGAAATTGCATTCTCAAATCTAGCACACTTAAACAAGTGACAGTTTATCATAAATTTTTAACTGTTACTAATATAATTTCTAAAAATGTGTAAGCTAATTAAACATCATTATGACCTGAAAGTTTTTGAGCAGAACCATTTCAGTTTCTGTAACTAGTAATATCTTGGTTAATAAGCTTCAGTAAAGTGGGGTCACTTAATTCTGAATTGGAGCAGGTGGTAGAAGAAAAAGTCAGTCTGTGGCACAGAGATGTTTCATTCATCCTGCCTTACAAATGTAAAGGTTCAGCCATTTCAGATAAATTTCAAATTGTCTAATGTATCAGATACATACATATTTAAATACTTTACACTATTGAAAGATATATTAACATTTATATTGACTATTAAAATACCTATATAGTCTTGGGAGCAATAGATGTTAATTAACTACATTCCTAAGACTGTACAACCTCATCTTGGAAAAAAAAAATTCCATTTCCTGGAGTTTCCTAAGCATCTTCAAAGAATATGAAATTACATGTCTGTATTCCCTCTCTCTAATACAACCAGCCTACCAGCCAAGTCACAGCAGGCATCACTTTGACCCATTTAACAGGTGATCTTTACAGTTTCTACTGGAGATACAAGAGCCCTGGAAAAGCGAGTTAAAAGGCATTGCAACTACAAGCAGGATTTTATCTTCTAGGAAGATGCAGATTTTATCATCTGGAAAAGAGCCATACACATAATAGACAGCAACCTTGTTCTGGGCACCAAGTGCTGGTCATCAAGCTTGGCATTTATTTGCAATAATTGTAACATAGACTGGAAAACACTAGGTCACAACCTCTAAAAGTGGTTTGTGATGCTGCCACATAGGTTGAGATATTAGTAGAAATGAACAACTGCAATTTTTTCTAATAGAACCCATTTATGTTTAGACAATTCAGATTGTGCTACTGGAAACACAGTGTTAAAGGTGTCATAATCAAAGCAAACAAGCATTTGCTCTGAAATTGTACATATTTCTTTTATTTGCCGTTTTCAAGGATTCACAGAACTTGGAACTTGCTGAAAACAATTCACAATTCTGAACGGTAACTGAACAAATACCCTTGCTAACTGGATCCTTCAAGATGGGTTCAGTGTCCTCTAAAGGATTTCTGAAAACTTTGGCCTTTATTTCCACAAAAGATGCACCTCTTTGCCACTGCCTTCCATGGCTGTCTCCAGGCCTGCATGCAGCAGGCACTGCCATGGCCTTTGAGCACACTGCACACTCTGCAAGCCCCCATTAGGAACTCAGATAACCAAACCAGAGCCTAAAGTGTAAGCACAGGGGATGTCCTGTTGATCTCTGTCCATCTCTAAGGCCAACAGGCACTCCTTCCAAAAAGCAGGAAGGATTAGAGCTTAGCACTACCAATCTGAGAATGATAAAAACGAGGGAAATTCACTCTGTTCTAAGCCTTTATGAAACAAAACTAGTGGAAGAGCTTAGTTAAAACCAGAGTTTAACTAAGACTGCAGAATTTTATCTGATGTTACCTAATGTTTTTAATTAGCACCACATTTACAGGTGTCATTTTAATAATGAAATTATGCAAAATAATCACTGATCAGATCCCCTCACATCTTAACAATATCAAACAAAAGAACTCGAAAATGTAAATATTTCTTGACACTGCTTGCTAAAGAACAGAATAATGATAGTACATAAACCCAATATTAATTTACAAAGCCAGACTAAGATGAACTTTATGTAAACAATGGGCCTTATGATATCATACAGATAATGTAAATATATTTACTAACACCTGGAGAGATTAATATTTTGAAAGAAATGATCACTCAGTGCTTTATAGTTTTGGAATTAAGTATTTTCTTTTTGATTTACAAAAGACAGTGTGTTTCAAATCTGCCATTTTTAACATCAAATTTTAAAAGATTTGCTAAAGACCTAAAAATGTATGCCATATACAAAATAAGGAAATGTTTGCAATGTTTTTTTTTCAAACTTTAACTTAAAATAGTTTTATAGTGTGATTATTTTCAGTGCTCAGGTTCTTTACTTTGTGAATTTCCCACCTTTCATTAGAACTGGATAATGTCACCTCTGGGACCTTCATTCTTCAGTCATCTTTTTGATACTTATATCTGTAAGTGTTAGAGTATTCCAAATAAGGCCATAATAATGATTTACAGGTTTAATAGAATTTTCTGTACTTGTCTTTTACCCTGATCTCTTCTGAAAGAGGATATAAGGGACTTACACTATTTCAGATCTTTCTCCTTAGTGTCTCAATTCCAAGTCCAAGTACAGGTAGCAGAAAAAGCTAAATTTGAAATGTATGTGATGGGAACAGAAGGCAAAGGGAATTCAGAAGGCAAATTCAGAATTATCACAGGAAAAGCAGGCAAACAAATGTGTTTCTCCTAACACTCTGAATGACAAGTGTAAATTTAACAGCAACACAAAATTTTAAATTTGGTAGAGAAAATGAAACCATTAGCTCACAAAATATTACTTGCATCCTGGTCTCCAGACTCTGTAAATAATCAGAAGGTGTTTGCACTAGAAATATTCCAATTATGCCAAGATATGATAATGGCATGAGTTGTATGCAGTAGTAGCTTGTGAGGAAAACATAAAATGCATTTATTAATAAACTATTGAAGCTGCTTCTGTGGCAGACAGACACTTGCCAAATCTACTAATGCTACACAGGAACAATTCTCTAATTTCTAGATTCTGAAAAATGCTTTCTGAAACCACAGAGAAGGTACATCACCCAGACAGCAGACACATTAACTACATCTGCCCATTTCTGGGAGATTCCCAGTGCTGGCATAACATGCAAATAAAGTAGCAAAGGATAACCACTAAAAAGGAATAAAACCACTCTGAAAAATCCTAAATAAATTTTATGCTCATTCCAGGACCATACTTTGAAAGGGTAAACTTTCTGTGGAGACTGAACAGTTTTATATCACTCTTAAGAAAACACTTTAAAGTGCATTTTCTAAGAGAAACTCAGAATTCTGGATTTGGAGAAAAACCATGTCACCCAAACAACCATAAACAGGCCAACAAACAAGCTATTTTTTCCAGGAAGCTTATTCTGACTGAAGCTTATTCTGATATGAGGTGTTCTCAGATATAATCCCACCTGCAACCACGAATTGTACTTTTTATTATAAACTAGAAAGATTGATTATGCATTTTTTCCTTCAAGCTTGATACACTTGTGAAAATTTAAATGTATCTCCACCCAAAATTGCAGTTCTGTTTTTGGCTGAACTGCATCTATTCTAACAGAAAATGTGCTTTCCAGGCCGAGCGTGTTTAACCATTACTTGAAATGCTGGCTTTTTCTTTTATTTTCTGCGACGCATCTGTGTGGACTGAAATTGGACTTAGATTGCTTAATCAATAGCTGGTTATGAAGCACATCGTTAGCAATGGAGTTTACTTGAAGGGAAGAGGCCATCAAAAGCTGCGAGTGCAGCAGCATGATCAGCAGCTCACCCTCTTGTTGCTCAAATAATAACTTACTTCAAGGAAGAGGCACAAGAGAGCAACCACAGTACCTGGATATATCATCAAAATGCTGGATTATTACATATTTGCATTTCACGAATGCTGGACTTTTTATTATTATTAGGGAAAAAAACGAGAGAAGAAAGACCTGCTGAGAAAATAAAGTTGTATTCCACAAGTTACAGTGCAAGACTTTAATTTCCAAAACAGAACTCAAATTTTAAAAGGAGAATTATTAATGTAAGCAGCCTGATGATTTTACCACTTATGGTACACTGCTTTTGTTAGCAGATTTTATGAACAATAAGTAATGACTACTAGAGCTAGAAAAGATACTTAATTTTTGAGTCAAAATTCTGAGGGTGTTGAGCAATTTCTGAGACTAGCTACTCTGGTATAGCCTACAAAAATACTTCCACATCAATAAATACCACATTTTATAGGACAAATCTAGCTCTTCAGGACACTGCAGCATTAGCAACAGTGTAATGGCAGCCACACAAAGCAAATCAACTCTCCTATGGCTTTCAATAGGGAGATTTTACAGCTTGTGACACCGCAAGCCTTCTGGAGAAGCAAAGTGTGTGTGTTTGTTTGCATGACACTGAAACATTTTGGGTGTCACTGTGATAATGCCAGCAGCAAAGACTTTTGGATTCAATCCAAGTGACAGGTTGAACTATCTTCTGGGAGAGAGGAAATCTAAGCTTTATAAGCTTAACATTTGCTTGGATAGTGACAATGTTAATAGGATGTGAACTTTCCTGCTGAAAACAGTTTGCAACTGCTTCTAAAATATGTATCTCAGCTTTGTCTCAGAATTCATCTGTCATTGCTGGATAATACTAAGAGAAACACACACTTGCATTCTATTATCTTTTAATTCCATTCATTTAGGGTTTTCTTCACTGTCAGAAAGCAGCATATACATTAGGCTGTTGGTCCCTGCTAGAGCAAGACAGTTTGCTGTACATTTGACAGCTGCAGTGATATGCTAGTCCTCCACCTTTTCTCCCCTTCCTGTCCCTTCCATAGGTAAACAAAGAACAAATAAAGTAATTTCAGACAGTAGTACATAGGCTGCTTGCAGAATACAGGACTAAACAATTTAATGTGGAAGAAGGCCAGAGAATTTGCATCCTGGCAGGGTTTCCATTAGTGTAACAATTTGCTTCTCCTCCAGTCACAAGCCTGTTTACACCAGGTGAATTTCCAGGTGATTTCATTTTTTAAAGCAATTGCCCATTCAGATTTTTTGCAAATATATTTCACTGCTTTCTCTTTATGGTATCTGTCTTAGTTATGAAGTCTTCTATCCAACAGTTTTACTAATACATAACAATACTAAACTCTAATGGGACTGCGTAAACTCCTTTCTTCAGGACAAATTGCACTAGCACAAGGCAGTTTTACAGGTAAAAGAAAATATTACAGCATGTGTTAATGCACTGCTTTCATCTCTAAAAAGGCATTTCAGCACTATGACTCCTATAACATAAAGCATGTTTACCACAAGTACTACCAAAAATTGGAAAGGATCAGTTAGTAAATGGTTGTCATTGCTTAAAATGACAGTTTCTACTACTTTAAATATGCATTTACCTCCTTAACTAGGGAATCCATTAATGAAAATACTTATTTTGGGACTGGGAAAACCACAAGGTTTATGTATGAAACAAAGACTTAAAATCACATACAAAAAGCCTTAAAAAGAATTGAAAAAAAATCTTATAATAAGATAAGATAATTCTACTACCATTTCTAAATTCTAGCTCTCAGAGGCAGTCACTTGGATTTAAAGTTGTCTGTAATATAAACTAATAATTTAAATTGCCTCAGCACTGGCTTATTCTCTTAAGTAATTACAGCAACCTGAAGTACCCTTCAGTGTTTCTCAAATAAGAAAACAGTTTGTAGACTTGGAAATTCTGTTCATCTTTATACAAAAGTAAATGAGACTCAAATTAGAAATAATTCCTGAATATATGATTAATTTTATGTACATTTTACATTTAAATGTCTTCTATCATCCTTCCTCAACAAACACAGGTCTAAAATACATTACAAGGGTATTAGGAGGTAAGACTGCCGCCTGCCTGCATTTTGAAACCAACAGAAGAAAATTTATGAGCACTGTAGAATATGCAGAATATTTATGACTTTTTTAGTTTACATGCACACGCTTCATGATCAATCCTTTAGTTTGAAAAACAGTGAAGGATTCTACAATCATAACATCGGAAGAATAAAGAGGGCTTCAAAAGGCTCTTTTCCAGTACAGCTTTATTTATTACATATAACTCAGAAAAAAAATCCTGTCTTAGCAGACCATGGTGTTTAGATTGAAGTTTTTACTTCATCTAAATCATTTATTAACTTATTGCTCTTCCTTTATGCCTGCCTCATGAAATACTCAATATTTGTTCAAGAATGGCATTGGATTTTCAAGTCATTTAACTTCTGACATTTCACAATGATTTCCTTTTAAAATGAGTAGTAGAAAAGCAAGCTGACTGTCCTCAGGAGAAAGGTGGGGTGACAAGAAAGGATGTAGCAGAGGTTATAAGGAAAACTGGCTGCAACCCAGGAATTCTACCAGCTGAACCACTGAATGAATTGTTGGCTTGAATTCTCATTACATACTGCTGCAAAATTATACTGCCCAATTAAGACGGCAATCTAGTATTCTAACTACACCTTAGATTTTCTGTATAGTACCCAGCAGTGAATTCCAAGAACTAATTAGATATTTTAGACAGTGTGAATCCTTATTAATTGTTTTAATAACTTCTAATGCAAGTCTTTGTTATTTGCTGGTGTCTTAACTCAAAATCCATTTCAATTCTCCCTTCCCTCCAATGCGAAGAAACATGGTGGGAGGATGTCATATGAGTGATATAAAAATATTTTGACACAGCTCACATGAATGATTCACTAACTCACGGTCAATAATTGAGAATTAGGTTTCCAACTAGCAGTTACAAGTTTTCAGATTTTCTTGGAAAGATGCTCGAATCAGAGATGTGCTCAAGTACTTGATGCAGGCCTGGCAGTTCTCAGCTGCACGACAAGCAGTCTAATACACTTTTGTGCACCACCACTGGGACTTTGTCAGCCTGCATTTGCTTTTGTAACAGCTCCTCAGCACACCTTTCCAACGCCTCCAAGAGCTGCCTGCTAAGTAATGG
This sequence comes from Erpornis zantholeuca, assembly GCA_013400515.1. NCBI lineage: Eukaryota > Metazoa > Chordata > Aves > Passeriformes > Timaliidae > Erpornis > Erpornis zantholeuca. The sequence goes on along the minus strand of VZTN01025605.1, from coordinate 8,256 downwards.
TTTAGTTCAGCACTTGGGCAGAAGTTAGACTCAATGCATTAGTCTGCTAGGGCCAACGTGGTTACAAATGCGTTTCCAAATGCTTGCTGACAACATGGCAAATGCCTCAAGTCTGTAAGCCAGCTTTATCACAGAACACAGAGGTTCTTAACCGCACTGGGAATATAAGGTAAATGAAAACTGTCAATTCAAAACGACTTTTCCTTATATAAATTAGACTCTGTATGAACAAATGGATTGGTACTTGTTTTCTTCCACACTTGGTCAACAACTATACTTCTCAGTTCTGAGCTCTGGTGTCAAGTCTGAAAGGATTAACAGTGGGAAGAAAAAAAAAAAGGAGGCTAGGAACAAAGGAAAGAACGTTCACTTAAGGTGTTTTCTCCTCTTGCCTTGCTGCAACAGACCAGTACTCTAAATATACTGCAAGTAACCCTTTGCCTGCTGAGGTACCTACTGTGCAATGCTCCTTATAAAGGATAACATGTGCCAGAATAAAACCTTAGTCCAATATACATTTTAACCTAAAATTCTCAAGACAAAGGTGCTAGAAAATGCAGAGAATAAATGAAAAACATATGCTATAGATATAAGATTCCTGGCCAAGCTGAATTTTGTGGTTTTTTTTGCCATCAATGGTTTTACAGTCATTCTATGAAGATTTTCACAGACCTACTAATAATTAAACACCACACTTACAGGAAATAAAGCAACATAACTTGCTCTCTGCTTTGATTAAAGTAACATGTGAATATACTCCACTCCCTAATAAAAGCATAAAAGCACTAGCATGCATGAGACCATTGACCAAATAGCTGCTCTGCTTAATCTATACTGAGCAAAGATAATGAAATCTGAAAGAATTGAAATGGGAAGAGATACTAAACAGCATATGTAAGGGTAAAAGGATCTGGTTTCCAGTGATTTTTACAAAGTTAAATAAATTCCAGTCACATGTTTCCCAGGTATAAAAAGCACAGTGCCCAAGATTACACATAAAAGCTACTCCTTGTTAAATAATCTCTGTACACACTGTTCTCTTAGAGGTCCACATATTTCATTTATAAAGGCAGCTTTTCCTGAGAGCTTTAATCAGCAACTCNGAATAAAACTCTGAAGATGCATGGATAAGAAAAAGAAGCTCCCTGCCTCACTTCATATGCTCTGATATCACCACAGAGAGACTGCAGATGCGGCTTTCCCTGGAGCCACCTGCAGCTCCCTCTTCAGCCGTGCTGCCGAAAAGGAGTCACAGTTTGATGACCCTGCTCACCTCTGCTTCTCTTCCTTCACTTATGCCTCTCCCTGAGGCAGCCTGACACAGCCCCAGCCACTGAGGTCAAGCCCAAGGCCGTGTTTGGTTAAATGATGCACTCCCTGGGGCCGCCCCTCGGGGCTGCTGAACACTCTGCACTTGGAAAACGGATATGCAACTCTGTGTGTGTCTGTGTGTCTGTGTGTCTGCATGTACTTCTGCACAAGCAACATGCAGGAACATCTGTGACATCAGCTGGTCATGCATCATGAGACAGTCGCACTATCACGTGTGGAATTTGTGTTTTCCAAGGAATCTCTGCTAAGAATGATTATATTTCTTTTAATCTATGGCTTAGGTGAAACAAGAAACACANTCAATAGATGAAAAAATAGATGTGAGAATTTGCTCTTTGACATCCTACTGAATTTATCTAGCACATGAATTTGGTGAATTTATTATAAATTTACCCTCCTCTACTGATAGTCTGAAAGCAAGAGATTATTATTCTATGTGTATCACCCTTTTTCATTTCCCTGAGAATACAGAAAGTAAGTATTGGATTTTATTTGGAATAAACAAACAGGGTAAAAATACACTTTCTTAATTTCACTTAAAAAGAGGTATTCTCCTAAATTATTCCTAATTTTTAAAGAATGTAGCTGAAATCTATCTTACATAAAGATATGATCGTAAAGTTTCACCACAATTAGGATTTTTCTGCAGTTTTGCTTTTGAAGATGTACAAATATATGTATGTATATAACATTTATAACAAATTGATAATATCTCTTCAAAATAAGAGCTGACTGCATCATATTATGGAAATGCCTGTGTAAAATGTAATTAATGATAGATCAGTTCTTCTTCCATACATTTATTTCATTATTTCTGAATATTTTACCAAGGTGTGATTACCTCTCACCCGTGTATCAGGCAATTTTGACTCTTCTGTGGATTCCACACTTATTTATTTCAAGGTATTTACTCACTTCCTCCTGAAAAAAAAATTGAATGATGACAAAAACAATTACTGGGGAAAGCATATTTCCCCTTTACAAGGGAAGTGGAATTGAAGTATATGGACTTTTTTCCAACAACAGGTAATTTTGAAGGTGTGTTTCTCTTGCTGAACACGAACTACCTTACACGGGAGCCAGCTATTGCATTTTATGCTGTCCAAAAAACCCAACAACCCACAATCACAATTATAACCACAATTTTCCATTTAAATTAAGAAATAAAAGGACCTTATGATGCAGGTATGGATACCTTGCATTCCACAGCAAAACATGCAAGCTTAGCTGCTCGGTTTGCTTTCCCTTGGGAATTACTTTCAACGGTACCTAGGCCTGGACCTTCCACATGCTGAAAATCTCTCAGGTTTGAACTTGCTCAGTTCTACTGAAGGACAACGACTCCTGCAAAAGCTCATGCTTGGGGTTAAGCTCACACTATGATCCAATGACAAATCTACCATCCACATGCTGAAAATTCTCCTAAGGGGGTAGGGTTACCTGACCGCATGAAGTCATCTCTCTGAACTAATTAATGTACTTTAAAGCCAACTGGATTATGGGGTAAGAGGAAAAAAAGGGGATGAGGCTGTAAATTCTTACAGATAATGAAAATACTTGTTAATTTTCATGACTCTCTTGAAAGGTATCACTGGGAGCAGCAAGAAAAGACAAGGTATATCACAGAGAATACTGACAGTGTCCTAGGAAATAACAGGAAAATATTTTTAAGATAAATATTTGCAAGTGTAGCTCATTCTGGGTAGTACAGTTTGTGTTTCTCCTGGAACAGAGGCAGAAATTATGGCACAGATGAGGGATGAATTTAGGGGATTGGGAAGGCACAGAAATGTGACACAATCTCCAAAAAAAGAGAAAATCCTGCTGTCTTGGGTGCTGATCTGCAAGCATGGCTATCTGTTCCAAACTTGTTGATTTAGAAGTAAGGCTAATCTGGCCAAAATTAGGCTCATAATTTTTAGGCTGTGCTGTTCACTGGGCTGAATGGATTGCTTTCCAGGGCATTGGAAGGAAGCACTGATCACAACCGGGACATGCTTGGAAAGCTCAAGCAAACCCCATCTCAGAAATCATCTACAAAACACCTGAACAGTTGGCTTCTATCTTGAGAAAGCAGCAAAAACACAATCCTGACACACGTGAAACAGACACTCAGGGCTCTAAGGCAAACATTCATTTCAGGACTCCCAGCACATTGTACACAGAGACTGAAGAGAATTAGTTCCTTAATCCTTAATTCATATCAGTTACATCTTCCACAACCCCCAGTAAAGCCTTCTTAAGACTTCAGGCAGACTAAGAAAAGAGGAAAAGTTTCTTACTACACAGGACTGTAATAATAATAAAAAAAACCCCAAAACAACAACAACACAAACAAACAAACCAAAAACAAAAAAACAAACAACCAAAACCCAAACCAAACCAGAAGAAAAAACCACAAAAAAAACCCAAAACCAAAAAACCGTTTCAGAAACATCACCAGAATGTTGAAGATTTAACTATTGATCATACTTAAGAAGCCTGCTGAAATTCCCACTGAGTGCAAAAAGGGAAAATATAACTCCCATTTTCAAAAAGGAAAAAAAACCAAGACCCAGGTACCTACAGGGCAGTCAGTCTCACCTCAGTGCCCAGCAAGATCATGGAGCAGATTCTCCTGGAAGTTTTGGTAAGGCACATGGAATGCAAGGACATAATTTGTGACAGCCACCAGGGCTTCACTAAAAGAAAACCATGCCTGACAAATTTTATAACTTCTATAATTACAGTGGTGGTGGGTGAGAGAAGAGCAACTGAAATCACCTGCTTGGAATTGTGTAAAGCATTTAACAATATCCCACATTATATCTTTATCACTAAACTGGAGAGACACGAATTTGATGGGTGGACCCTTGGGATAAGGGATTGGCTGGATGGTCACACTCGAAGAGTTGTGGTCAATGGCTCAATGCCCAGGTGGAGCTCAGTGACGAGTGGTGACTGCAGGGGTGGGTGCTGGCACCAGCCCTGTTTAAAGTCACCACTGGTGACACGGACAGTGGGATCAAGAACAACATTCAGCCACTGGCCATTCCTGTCATATCATCATACGTACCATTCCTGTACATCACCTCTCATCTGGCATTATTTTCAATAATAATTGAAAATGCATTATTGAAGCTTCGCAACACTCTTAGGTTGCAGAATATTTAAATCTTAGTTTGTTTTGCCACTGTAATGTGATTTGACCATTTCACAACTAGTTTCTCAAGAGAATCTCATTGGAAATTTGTTTCCAGATTTGATTTTTTAAAATTGCTTAAGATCAGTGTAAATGAATCAGTGTAAATTGGCGAGATGTGTCCATAAAATTCTAAAGGAAGCAGATATACGTATTTATAAATAAATATATCTTCAGCTATAGACAACTCCAAAATTTCAGCATTGTACAGAAGAATGTGAAACCAACAAACCTACTTCATTCTCCTTGTAGATGAAAACAAAGGAAAGAAACTAATTGCATATAAATGAGGAACTAAATAGTAGCTAATGTAATTAAAACTATTATTCAGGTCTAACATCAACTCGGTAACTTTTTTGTTGACCATAAATATAAAAATACTTTGACTTCAAATGAACCAAAATATTTTTCTGGATTAACCTCTGAAAATGGTTTATAATCTGATGACAGAGGAGGAATGGCTATTACTCATTTGCTTGTTTCTTTTGGACATGGGAAAAAATATTCAAATATGAGTGAGAAGTTTTCCATGATGGAAAATAATGGAAATAGTTTTATGACTCAAACCAATTGTATTCCCTGAAGAGAGTCACTGTATCAGATGATTACATTCTGTTAACTCAGCACAAGAGAAAAATAACTAGATTTTAAATTTCTATGCTACTTCTTTTTACCTCATATTCTTAACATGCTGTATATAAATCACTGAATTGAACTGTAAAATAGCGTATTTTTGAAGAAAATAACTTACCAAACCCCACAATCCATAAAAATTAATTATTTAATGCAATTTAGAGTGTAACAAATACTAAAAACTAATGATTTTATACTGAGCTGGAATATTCTGGATTGAGATAAGTCTCTAAGTAAACAGACAAACAAAGTAAAAATGTACTCATGTGGACATTTAATTACTCTTCTATATTCACCTACAGAGACTAATACATGAATGTCAAGTCAATAAAATTATTTTAGACTTTGTAATTTCAGTCTTTGCCTGTACCTAGACAAACTGATGTACTAGATTGAGAAAGCATCCAAGTACATTTGTTATTTTTTCCCATTAAATAATAGAATGTACATGAAGGATACATTACTAAAAAGATGCCAATTTCAGTGCTACCTCTGCTTTAAAAGTCAAAGTAGTGACTGTTTTACAAGGCCTCAAAGACAAGGAAATTAATTAATCTTCTGCAGCTTTCACCTGGTGGCTTCCACAGTCAAATACAGGTATTCTCTACTGGGAGACAACTATTGTGTGCAGAATTATGTTCATATCAATTAGATGGCAATGTTCTAAAAAATGACAACAGCCACAACACAGAGAAAAGAGGTCACACTTTGTGAGAAATTCCACAGGGTGCTTTATCCTATGAAACAGGCAGGAAGCCAGTGCAAGTCTAGAGTCATCTGAGAGTCTGTAGGACACAACAGTATACTGTGGCAAAGAAACTCCTCTGTTAACCCCAATTTCTTGATGGTCTGAAGAATACAATCAAAAAATTCAGTATCAATAACAAGATAGGGAGGAAAGAAAGGGTGCTGGCTTTAGAGCTTAGATTGAAAGCCTTGCATTTTTAGTAGGCACACTATGCAACCAGCACACACAGATGATATGAAGACACAGAGAAACTTCTTCCTCCCAAATCACAAGTATATTTTTTTGAAATTTGTTTCTTTATAAGCTGAAGAACACATTGCTTAAGACTGTAATCCAGCATAGTTCTTAAAATGACATTTCAAGTATATGGAGACATACATACATGTATATAATATTCTAGACCAGGACAATACACTAGAATGAAAAATTGAGTCAGTGAAGAGGCCAGAACTGAATAGTTCACCTTTGGTAGTCAGGTTTGCTTTTTCAATATCTTAGCAAGTGTTAAGAAAATACTTTTACTTGCTGCAAAACAAACCAAATAAAAAGAAACAGGCATGTAACAATACAGCCACTAATTTGTTGCTAAGGGAAAAGTCTTAGCCAAGAGGGAGAAAAACTGCCTGAAGAACCCAACAAGAGACACAAGACTGTAAATCCTCCATTTAAAAACAGCTCAGAGTGACACTGTTGGCTAGAGTTTCCTTTTTGCAATGCCTTCTCCTATAATGTTAGTGACACAACCATTGCTGGAAAACTGTCTGGGAAAGTCAGCTAATGACTAATTAAAGGGATTGCTTGTCAAAGATGGCAGAATGACAGTCTGACCTACCTCTCCCATTTTTATACTTCTCCCAAACACATTGCTGTTTTTCTGATTTGTGTAATAACCATTATATCATTTAAGTATAACTATATATGTGAGAGAAAGCAATCTTTCCACAGCATGCATAAAGAAAGCATGAATATTAAAACAAAAGCAGATGATTACAAATTACTTGAAAGAGCAAGTGATTAAGCTTACATGCTTGCAATTTAAAAAGCACAGGCAAAGTACATTCACCTACACACTTGCAGACCTCTCTCAAGCAAACTCAAGCCAACTCAGCTCACTAGATATTTTTAGTGCTATTTATTCCATACAAAGCACTACAGAGGGAAAAAAAAAAACAAAAACAAAAAACCCAACCCAACCAAATAGTCCTTGTTTTCTCCAGTGGCCAAATTTTGATGGCATATGTTCATGAATACTACAAAGACCAAGAAACAACTTTGAACTGAATATATGATACACGTTCCTTTAAGGTTAGGCTGCTATTTGAACATATTTAAGGAATGAATTCTGTATGCTGTTGTTATGCAGTAAAATATATTTAAAGCCACACATACCCCTGAGAGTAAGAACAACAACCTTCTCCTTCCTTCTAGTACAGAATATAATTTCACACATCACTATGCATATTCAGTGTTGAATATCGTTTTCTGTCAGTATTTCTCTTTTTATTGATGTTTCTTTCTTTCTTGCAATTTCTCCAGGTGTATTACAGGAATCTGGTTTGCACACAGTGCAGCAATAGATAAACTCCTTGCTAACTTGCTCTGCCCTAATTATGGACTGCAGCTGGATCGCACCTCTCACATGGTCCCAGCAGAATACTGTGGCAAAAGTGCTGAAAGTCATAATAATTAGTCACATTCTGACAAGCGCAAAAGATGCATTTGTTTGAAACAATTGTTTGGTTTTTTTCTTAAGGGAACACAAACTCCCAAACATAAACTGCAACAAAATTCTCTGTATATAGGAGTTAGTTGATCATCTCTGTGGAGGCATGGAATATTCACAGCACACTTTTGGAAAGAAGCTCAGAATTAGCTACAAAAAAACAACAGGAGAATTTCAGTGGCAGACTGCAGCATGGATCTGAAAATGACATTTATTACTACACCACCAAAGCTTGTCAATTCTCTTTGAAATAAGAAATGATAATTCAGACTATACCCCGATTACAGCGAGTATTTAATATACAGAGAATTCAGCCTAAATAAATGTATGTGTTTGATCGACGGTTTGGGACTCTAAGACAGCATTTTTTCTCAACTTCTTCCTCTGAAAAAGCTCTGTGAGCTCAGAGAGCCTTGTCTGTAAATGCAAAGATTTTGAATCAGAATAAGTTTCACTTTATTGATTAAACTGCAAGTTTAGACACATATGAAAGTCAACAAGTTTGATTCAAAGTGCTTTGATTCAGCTTTTACACCCTCATCACCAGATTTAATAATGAGCTGTTTTCTTCACTACTGACGTAACTCTAGGTATCTATACAGAGGAACTGAAGTTCCCTAATGTCCTGGGTTGAAGTAT
>VZTN01025604.1:62669-86928 GCA_013400515.1 Erpornis zantholeuca | reverse complement strand
GGTTCAAATGCCTTACAACAACCTTGCAATCTGAGTGTGCAGGCTAAAATGCTTGTTTGAAAAGCAGAAGAAGCCACAGCCACTGCCCTTTATTGAATGAAATGTCTGCATGATCATGCTGCTCTGGTAAGAGACCTCTCTCACACAATGGACATGGTGAACAAACACTTTCATAAGCTGCAAAGCAAGGCCATGATTATGCTCAGATGTCAGCTGTAATTTAGATAAGATGTCAGAGAAATGTGAAGTTGCTAAGCTTTTTTCTTCTTTTTTTTTTTTTTTTTTTATTATACAATTCATATACACGTTCACTGAAGAAAGACAACTAGCTCAGCCTATAACACACCCAGATGTATATTGTGGAATCTCTAACTATTTTCCCTCAATTTGGCCCAGATCAAGTGGTGGCCTCAAAGACCACATGATGTTACCATCAAATGGAGGTTAGCTCAGGGGGAAAAGGTGAAAGCATGATCTTCAGATTTGGTCCTTAGTAGCTGTCCCGCAACAAAATGACACTTCAATTCATTCCTTTCTTGAGATGACTTTATTGACTGCATACCTCAATAGATGATTAGCCTCAAAATCATTGCAATAGTCTTATTGAGACATATGAGTTTGTACTGAGTGTATGCTAAGGTCACTTGTCTTGATTGTCACCTGGGAAAAAAAAGATTCATGCTAGAAAATGTAGGTTTGGTTGAGCTTTGGTGTCACTGGAAAAGGGCTATATTGCCCTACCTCTGTAGAAATTATGAAAGGAAAAGAAATCAGCAGGCAGGAAGAAAAAGGTGCTGCAGAAATGAGGTCAATGTCTATTAGATTTATAGACATCTAAATTAAGCTAAGTATAGGACTACAATCTTTTGTAATAAAGACTACAAAGGAAGCAAAAAAAACCCCATAAAATATAACAAATTTAAAATGTTTGTTAATAAGATTAAAAACTGCCAAAAGAATCAGGCTTTTCAATATTTTTGAAGTGCCCATATAGATATTTCATTTGCAGGAGGAAATGATGTTTCCTTAAATCATTGAGAGTAATTGAATATATCTGGCTGTAGACTGTTTGCTGTTCTGCAGATTAAATATAGGAAATGTAAATTGCCATTCTATAGCTAATAGTCTAATAAAATAAACAAAGACTTTTTCTAACTGACTTTTGTATGTGAATATCAGAATGGAAGTTAATTTCTCACCTAAATAAACTGGCAGAAATTTATTTAAAAATTTATGCATCTGCTAGTAAGATGTACCTCATATCTTCTTTCAAAAAGTATGCAATGCAATGTGTAATACCATTTACACTACAGTTTGCAAAAATTATGTTCTATTGCTGTTGTGCCTGATTGGCTGTAAAAAACAGGAACAGGATTTAAACAACATCTGAATGTCTGTGACAACATTACCTCAGATATCTAGACAATGTACAACAAAAAACCTTTACAGCTTTACTTGCAAAATCAGTCACATAATGCTGATTTTTTTGTGCTATATTTTCTGCTAAGTGCAATTTAGAACATCCTTGCATGAATGTTGTCAGGCAAGATTCCAAAACAGAATTAAAATGCCTACAGGTACCTCACCATCATTCTTTAAAATTGTGTGAGTACTTAAATATGAAATTAGATTAGGATAGGGAACAATAGAATTTCCCCTAAGGAACCCTATGAAGATATTTTTGGAAACAAACAGCTTTTCTTCAGATCTTGTAAATTATACTCCTTAAATATAATTATTCTAACATTTGTTATTACTGCATTTTGCCTCCGACTCCCAATGCCTTTCAATCAGTGATATTTGAAAGAATGTAACTGAAGTTAAAGACCTCAGATGAGCTACTTGCTAGAGATAGGAGATTCCACTTAGATGCTAAAAGTTGCATTTAATGATTTATCTATTCTGAATTCCTCAAATATTATACAGTTTTCCTATAATTCCTACACCTTCAAGGACCCTGAAATTGTTCTGAAGAACAAAGAAATCAGGCTAGCATATTTTAAGCAAAACCATTATGGTCTTAGTAGAATTAGTATCATGGAATCCTAGAATCACAGAATATACTGAGTTGAAAGGGATCCATCAGGATCATTGAGTCCAGCTCCTGGGTCTGCACAGGACACCCCCAAGAGTCACATCATGTACCCAAGAGCATTGCCCAAATGCTACTGGAACTCAGACAGGCTCAGTGCTGTGACCACTGCCCCGGGGAGCCTGTGCTGGTGCCCAGCTCTGGTTCTCTGGGTGAAAAACCTTTTCCTGATACCCAGCCCTAAAGCTCCCCTGCCCCAGCTTCAGGGTCCTGTAACTGGGCACCAGAGAGGAGAGACCTGCACCTGCCCCTCTGCTTCCCCTCACAGGAAGCTGTAACTGCAGTGAGGTCTCCCCTCCTCTTCTCCAGGCTGAACTGAGCAGGTGACCTCAGCCACCTCTCACACAGCTTCCCCTCAGGCCCCTTCTACTCTGACAATACCTTTCTGAATGTAGCAACCTGGTTCAACCTTTACTGCCCCTTCAAATCATGTTCAACTCAAAACTAAGGGAATCAAAAAAATCCACAAGAGACCACCTAAAGGCATTTGCACCTGCTAGAAGCTGATCAGCAATATAAATAATACAATTCTATTAACACAATATAAAAGGAGTTCTAAGTTAATCCTTTATGCATCTGTGAATATAAAGAAGCAAAGGATGCAGAAGAATAGCTTTGCAAGAAACACTTTTACTTAATAGAGAATAGAAAAAAATAAAATTAACAGAGAGTAGAGAGAGTAGATAACAAAGTTTAAATGATGTAGTGCTTTCATTTTCTACATACCAACACAGAACTTCTTACAATGTCACTCCGGACAAAACAGACACCATCTAAATGGTCTGTGATGACCTTGACAGTCTCCAGTCTGCCTTTATTGAGGAGAAGGATCAGATTTATACAATTCTTTGACTGTAATGTTGGAGAAAAAATTATGAATATCACTGCCACAGATAATAGATATATAGAACTCTTTTCTTTTGGATCTTCAAGAATGTACATCAAAGATGCTAGACCTTTATTCCATCTCTCTTTATTGGGATTCATGGCTTAACCTCTCCTGGGATTTATTTGTGTCAATATAGAACATTAGTCATAATTGTTTCTTAAACATATGTATAGATTCACAGCTATATGGTTGCAGCTGAGAAACAAGAAATGGAACACGAATTCCGGAAAAGGAGGAACATACACAAAACTGTGTGAAACTTTTATTTTCTCATGAGCTGAACTAACCTCATTTCCGGAAGTAAAGCAAAAAAAAACCAAAGCAAAAACCCCAACACCCCACTCAGCTCACCACACTTGATATTTTCCCATGTCTCTTGCAATCTGAATGTCAGCTTTCCATTGATTCATCCCTCACAGCCTTTCCTAATCTATTAATGCCCCCTCCCCTTTTCTAAAGTCTTTGAAGTTTCAGATTTCTGCTGAACCCAGGCATAGCCGTAGGAAGAGTACCCCATTCCAGCCTACATGGAGCCAGTTTGTCTCCCCATAGCCCAGCAGCCACTCATATCTAAAATTCTTTGAAGTTATATACCTTAGGCTGCCTTATCTGTGTCATTGTTCTACCTTCTAAGGCACTTCTTTAAACAACTTTGTTGCCATTTCACAGGATTTAACTCTTTACATTCAGATTGGCAACTGAACAAAACTGAACTCTGAAAAAGTCATAAATAGTCAATTCTAAATTCATAACAAATTCTGAAAGCATATATTCCAAGCTTTATAGCTTGAATAGAAGGAAATGAGTTCTGTAAATGCCTTTTTTTTTTTATTCTAAGTAGTTACTTAAATTGTAATGAAATCAAAAAGAGAAAATCAGTTTTAAGTACAAGATGCTTCATGACTCAGCTTTACTGACACCTTCAGCCCTTACAATGTTTTCTGGAAGTTATGAAAAGCCAGGCATACTTAGGATGAAAAATTTTTCTCCCTTACCTTCCCTATCTAGTGCACAATGAGACTGAGATCTCGCAGAAGGGCTGCCCTGCACTGCTCATAGAAAGCTGCTCTGAGTACCCATCAGAAAACACTGCTCACTTCTCTTCCTCTGGGGATGGTCCTTGCAGCTCTCCTGGAGGCAGGGGCCAGGACCTCCTCCCAAGGACAAGGGCATACCTTTCACACAACTGAGGAGGATTTGTTTTCTCTCAGAGCAGGGCTGTGCTGTGTCAGGGTTCCTATGAAAACGAGTGGGTAGCATTCTTTTCATACAACTTCAAATGGCTGTGTCTGTTCCTTTCCAGTTCACAGAAAGCAGGAAACATTTGGAGGCCTGGCTGTCCTGGCATTCTTTAGACATTTATTCTATTAATCACATCCTGGATGTGCTGCCTAGGTTGCTGAGGTAGTTTCCACCTCAGAAGCAGGCACCTCCTCCCAGTGACCAGAATACTGTGTGAGGTCCCTCTCTAGACTGAATGGGTTCAGCACCATGCATTGCTTCTCCAGATGGCAAACCCTCATCAGAAGATTTAAAAGCCTGATTAACTATAAAATCACATTCTGTACATCCCTTAGGCAAATTTTCCTAGCATATTTCTTCAGTATTCTAGATTAATTCACTTAAAACAGTCATATAAAAATAGTGTGATTTGATGTGAATCAATAAAATTATTAAACATAAATATTTTCACCTCTTTGTCTTATTAGTTTTTTGGTTATAGGGTTGCAATGTGAGGTAAAAGGCACCTGTAATAACCTTGGTAAAACCAAAATTTGGAACATACTTTCAACAAACTTATTATAGTGAAAGCATCATGGAAATTTGGGTCATGAAGTAAATTTTGTCAGAAAACTATTCAGAAGTTTACTGCATGATTTCAATACAGAAAAATATGCTACTAAGATTCTAAGATTCATTTGCTATTCAACCTAACCAAATTTGGGGAGGAAGAAATTCACAAAGTGAATGAATATAAAACTCAATATACATTAAGGAGGGAAGCCAAATTTCTAATCTCTGGAGAAAAAAAACAACCAAATAAAAAAAGAGTCAGACATTGCCTAAGAAGTTATTTGGAATAACTAGTTTCAATTTCATTTTGATCCAAAATGAAAAAACTACACAGAATTTATTTATTTTGGCCACGCTTCACAAATAAATGAGGCTGGTGAAAATCTTATGCCTGCCAAGAAAGAACCCCCCCTTTGATTCTTGGCATTTCGATGCAATTACAGAATTCAGGTTTAAAAATTAGACTGACTGATAAAAAGCACATTCTTCATAAATATTTAACCTTCTTCAGTATGACAGTAATTATAGTGTGGAGCTCAGTAGCTGCATATTCCATTTAAAAGATCTGTCATGCCTTCCATTCGAAATGCTTCTTTTCAAAGGTTTGCAATGCCAAGATGAAAAGAAAACTCCCCCAAGGTGGAAACTTGGAATAAAATCTCATCTTCTAAAAATTATTATTAATGGTAGATTCTAAGGATGAGAGACTGTTTGAAATATAGTGAGATTTTACAACCACTGCTTTCTCTTCCTGAGCAAAATATTTAATAACATTGGGTAGTCATTCAATTTTCACACTCTAAAAATATCTGGAAAAAAACTTGCAAAATAATTTCAGAATGAAATCACAGATTTCATGTTTTTGTATTGTAACATTCTCTGATCCTACTGATACCATTTCTTCATTTAAAAATAGTTGAAATAAAGATAAATTATTTGGTGTTCAATACAGTTCTTTTAGATCAAACGAAATGTTACTTTTCCATGGGCTCTAGATAACAAAAGAAAACTATTATTCAGCTTTAGATAGGTATAGATACATTTTGATGCATAAAACCATATTTTCATGTTATGGAAAGCTGCAGAATATCTCTGAAGAAGGTTTTGACAATGCCTAACTCAAAATTGTGAGTTTTTTAACTTGGGGAAGCTAATTCAGCCATCTGAAGTCTGACAGTCTGAGTGTGGGGCAAGGAGGGAAGAGGGAAAGGGCTAAACCTAGGCTATATTCATTAGGTAAGTGAAGATAACAGGTCTTGTCAGGAGAGGCTCATACTCGTGGCTGTGCTGGCATCCAGACATTTGACCCAGGTTTTCACTTGTGACAGGAGTGGGATGTGTAATTCTCTTGCCAGGGCAGAATCTTGTTTGTTACTGAGCAGTTGCAGTCAGAGTACCTTAGTAACAACCAAGACTTCCCCCTTTCTTGCAAGGAGAGAGCAGAAACGTCTCTCAGGAGCTATTTTCCCATTTTCTGCCCACATGGCATGGATAAGAAACTAGGCTAGTTTGTGTGTAGGTGGTTATGGGGAGGAGATAAATAAAGACACATATGTTTATATGGCACTTCATCTCTACTGGAAGTCATCGAATTTGGAGCCCAGCTTCTGCTTTGAAAACTTCTCCTCTGTCCTTGGAGTTGAACTCTTATTAAAGAGAAAACTTCTCTACAGATTTATGACTGTACAGGTGAAGAGTAACTGGATTATCCAAAAAAATGCAGTCAAATGTTGAGTTTCACTTCTGATTCTCTTCGGCACTGAAAGTTTCAAAGAGACATCTTTGCTTCAGCTCATCCTTTTTCTGGGTTTTTTAAAAAATATTAAGAACCTTTCTCTTTCTTTGTTATTCACAATAGCTTTAGCCCTTGTTACCTGGATACTATCAGAGACTATTATTATTCATTTACATTTCTTTGTATCTATGACAGTTAATGTCACTGCATTTTTGTCACTGTAGCATTTAGTTAGCATGAAAATTTTCTGAAACTTTTGACAGACACCTTTAAATATTTCTGGTTTAAATATGGTGTCTTAAAAATCATATACAAACTCTCTTATTTCTCTATTAATACCTTTTCCAGATTTTTAAAATTATACTACATAGCACTTGGATCTCACTTCTAACTGTCTTCTATAGTCACAACCAAGTATATACTTACTCTACCTTCTCTTTCATATCTTTTAAACAGTTGCTGACCTAAGAGGGGACTTTTCTTTATTCCCTGTGACAGCTTAATTTCTCCAACAATATTAGTTTTATCTTCCCTACTGACATGCTGTTGAGTTCAGAAGACCCCTAGCAGATGTGTGAATTAGGAGTTCCCCCTATAGAGCAGCTCTTCCCTCAGATAACCTCTCACCATTTCTCTACTAACTCTAGTACACAGAGGATACTCATCACTCACTATAAACAGTGAACACACTGTGTTCACCTGGTTAAGTAATGATTTAATAGTTCTACATTTTGTCTGAGAGAAAATTTATTTAACATTTATTGAATATGCAAAAGTATATTGGCAGTTAGATGGTTATTCAGCTAAGCAGACAAAAAGGTTACATGAATCTACACATCTGTCTAGTAAAAAAGCCAGATTCACTAACCCTTGCTTTCTTCAAATCCTTTTTGTTTCTTCAGAAAGTCTGGTATCACATTGACAACTTTCTATTACTTCTGTTATTACTTCTGTATTAAACAGTGTATGACATACCACAGTCCTTGACCAAATTCACTTCATTAGGTCCTATTTCCCTTCCTACTACTCTAAATTTACTGAATTTCAGAGAGGGAAAGAGCAGCAAAACCAAGGAGGGAACAACAAAAATTAATAAAGTAAAGAGAGACGAAGTCTAGCCACCACTCAGACACAAAAGGAAACATGAAATTTAAAAAAAAAAAATTTAAGTGGAGCAAAAGTCCAATTTGCAAAAACGAATTTATTTTTTCTACTACAAAAGACTGTCCTGTTCTCAACATTGTCAAGCCAATAGAACTCATTTTCTAGAAATTTCCTGCTCTTTTTGCAAGTCCATCTCCTTCCTATGATTAAAAAATAGGAGGTATTCTTCTCTCCTCCTAATGGGGATCCAGGACAAATTCTATTGATAGGCAGATTTCCTGGATCAAAACCTATGAAAAAATAAAAATTGGAAAAAAAAAAAGTAATATTCATTCACTGTAAAAAACATCCATTTCCCTCTAAAATTAGAACAAAACTGAGAAGGTGGGGCTTGAATCAGAAATATGGATGGCAATTACTTGGAAATAAACAAGCAGGTTATACATTCATAAATCTGAAAATTTGAAAATGAGGGGAAAGCGAGCATGTTTTCCTCAGTAAGATATGCTTATCTGAGGATGAGGCTGTCATTACTGGGACTGGGTTACCTCTCTTTCATGCACTGTGCTATTTCTTCACTATGATTTCCCACATTTTAACCTCTTCTTGAACCCATGGCTGTCAAGTACCAATGACAATTCCCTCACATTTGTCTCCAAATGAATGTTTGCATTCAGCTACACTCTTTCCAAATTCTTTGCACAACTTAAGGAGAAACATGCAAATAAAAAGATCATGGACTACTATTTTCTTTGAATAAATCCTAGTTATTAGCAACAGATTATTTTTATGATTTAATTTCAAGCCAGTGATAATTTTTGATGTTTAGTTCATCTGGGTCAGCTATTATTTAAACATGGTTAAAATGCAAGAAGCCACAATAAACAAAATTTATTTCTCTGAAGCTGCTCAAGTTTATGTGAGCATAATCATGTGAGTATCAATGTATACAAGCCTGTAATTTAAAGTTTCTTGCAGTTCTATAGTCTGAACTCTATAATGCTTGCAGTGAACTGACTCTCTGAGTCTCCCTTATGGGAAGGTGTTGGAAGCCCATAAACACTTGGTTGTCTTTGTCCTTATCCTCATTCAGTAGTGAACACAGCATCAAAGGTGGATATTACACAACAGCTGAGGCTTAAGCACCCAAGGGAATTGAAAAGCTGTGTGTGTGAATGTTGGACCTCCCTGCTGCCTTGCAGTCTGGAGAGGCACGATGGTGTCCCAAGCCACCCAGAGTGCTTCAGCCTGCCAAGCACCCCATGCTCCAGAGGGTACAGACATGCTGGGAGTAGATTTACAGGTTCAAGCCATGTTTATTTTTTGTGTTCAAAATAATGTGAACTTAATAAATTTCCATGCCTATGCTGCCTTGTGACACTTGAGCCTCTCGTCCTTACCTCTGCACGGAAGGTTACTGCCCCTTCAGGGATCTTCTTCTTTATCCTTATACAGTATGTGCCAATAAAATTGGTTGCAGATAATTTCTCTGAATTTGATCACTAAAATGATCTATTTTTTTTTTTATCTTCCCTTGGAAATATTTTTTCTATCGTGTTTTTTAAACCCAGAATATTTTCATGAAGCAGGTGACAGTAAGTGCCCTAGATAAGACTGTCCTAACCAAACTCTGACAGAAATCCTGCTCTTTAATTCTTTCAGTAAACTGCTTACATTAACACCATTATTATAATTAGACAACTATTAATCTTCAAAGAAGACTCCAAGGTCTTACAAGAATTTGGCAGACAAAATTGAATTTCATAATTAAACCTCAGTTTCAAAGACAAAAAAATCCATATCTAAGTGGCAAACAGAATAATACATTCTTCATTAATTTATTGCCATTTAATAAATAAAAAGTATAACTTCAATAATAAGTTATCAGTGATATTCCTGACCTATATAAAGCAAATAACTGGGTATGTAAAAGTGCAAGAAAGATTCAGTTCTTGTCAACAAATATTTCTGAATCTTTATGGCAAAAATGGATAGAGAGAGGGTAGAAGGGAAGGCACATAAATGGAAATGTTTTAAATTACTAGATGCAATTCCAGATAATAGATATTTTCAGAAAATTCACACAGCAAGATAAATACTAGAAATAAAACTCTAATCATAGAGCAGCAAAGCAGAGAATGTGGTTGCTGGTAAAAGTCCAGAGACAGAATCAAAGAGGAAAATAAAGATGGAAAATTCGAATAGGAATAAAAAATTGCACAGTAGAATTAGAGGTGTGATGAGGAAAACGACATGTGAAGGATGGAGACAAAAGATGAGGGAAAGACATGATCCCTCCTTTCTAAAAGAGTTCCTGATTTTGTCAAAAAACTGTGTGAGGCTATAATAGGAATAGGAGGTTATATTTTGCATTGAAAGCCACAGAAAAAGATACAAGATAAAATCTCTAGTGTTAGCATACAAAGCATCTCAGCCCAGGTCTATAAAACTTCACAAATGAGATTTCCACTCAGCATAACCAATGCTTGTGTGTCAAAAGAAAGATGAAAGGTTGAGTCCTCTGTTATCAGGAAATAATTCTGTGCCATTGACTTCAAATAGAGATGGAACAATTAACATCAGTATGGAACCTGGCCTGACACGTTTGTTCCCATACTAACAAGGGGTTACACAATTCTCCGCTAATTTGAGACAAGCTTAAAATAACTCTGTTGCAGCTCAGAAAGTGTAAGATGAAACAAGCCCTGAAGAGCAGTTGGAAGAAGTTCATTTTTATAAGAAAGAGCTCTTCACTCTCCTTGCAAAAGTAATACCAGTGCTAATAATCTCACTGGAGTTTTCATATGCATACAATGAGTATAAATACACTGAGAAAGGACCAGTCCTGTCTTTGGATCTGAGAACACAAACATATTCAGGAAGGGCAACTTTTTTTCTTAAGATCTTAACACAATGAATAAATATATTTCTCCAGTCTCATCTAACTCCCACTGTCTTAACACTTGTGCTGACGGATGCTGTTTGTCCTGGCACCTTTAAACTCCAGGTGTGAGACATTAAAACTCTCTTTAAATCTGCGAAGGAATGGCCCATCTTTCCTGACATCTTTGCTTCTGATTTGGCCAAAAGAGAGGGACTCTGACTTAGTGTCTATCTCTACTGGAAGAGTGAGCTGAGCTGAGGCTCTGGCCATCCCACTGACTAAACAGCTTTTAGTGATCTTCCCATTCCTGCTAGAGTTAGGAAGTTAGTCTCTGGACTGTTACATCAGTGTAGAAGTGCTCTGGAAGAACAGGGTGTGGACAGAAGCAGGTAGGCTTCCTACAGAAGAAAGCACATTCACTGGCAGGTCCCCCAGTTTCTCAGCAGCGTGTCAGAAAAGCTAAACATAGCCACAATTTTGGCAACTGCAGAATAACAGCTAAAGCCACAAGGAGCAGCTCGCTAAAGCCACCAGCAGCAGCTCATTACAGCTCCCTGCAAGGGAGTTGGAAACATTTTGGTCATAGAAATTGAATGAAGCCCAGATGGCTGTTCTGGCTGGATGTGCCCGGGGATTTGTAAACTACCACTACTGTGGTGTCCAGAGAGCTTAAGGAGATTCATCAGTATTTTGCTTTTGAGAAATCTGTATATGATTCTTTGTGGTTTTATTTTGTCAGAAAGACAAGAGTTCAATACATTCCTTTCTAAGAGAAATGAGTTTCATTCATTCAAATGCAGAAAGATTTTTAAAATCTTATGAGTTTCCTACTGAATTTAATTACGCATTGCAACGAGCCTCAGTACAGAGGCACCCAACCATAACACTGGATATCCTGAGAATCTGTGAAGCTTCAAAGTCATTGCTAGCTTGGGCCCAAAAATTACTTCCAAAAATTGACCTATTATTGAAGAAAGGCCTGTAGAAAACACAGAAAGTGCAAGCAGTCAAATTATTAACCTGCAGAATTTAATAGGCATATTCAACTTTGCTGTTTCAACAGGAACTTTTGTGCAACAAAGACAAAGTTCTAGGAATGGATCAAGGTGTTGGGACTGCACATGAGGCAGAACATCAACCTCTCTCATTAACAGCTGTTGCCCTGCAGTCTACAGATGGCTAGGAACAGCGAGCCCTGGGAAAAAAAATCTAAGAAAAAAGATAAAAACCCAAACTTCTGAATATAATAAACTTATGAAACTGAACAAGAGTTTTTTAGAACTGCTTAGACTATTAAAGCTACAGGGCCTGCACAGGATAGAAAATATTTCATTCCAAATATACGATCTGCTTATTCTTCCTGTCAGGCAGGGAACTTCTGTCTCCTTCCAACTCTGGGAACTGGAATTTCAAGAGGTGCTATTTCTTTTCACCTCCATGTGAAGATGTTCCACTTTATATAAACAATTAAATATTTATTTTCCATTGGACTAAATAAATCAGCATGTAGGTCACACACCTAAGATTATAGAAGAGAACATATATGACTTTAATACATAATTTTATCTTGGAGAATAAAAATATTTCTGGGGGGTGGAAGAGGGGAAAGGAAGGAAGTTGCTGAAGACTGTACACTTTCTTAAAGAACTGGAGTTCTTTGAAGTAAATTGTCATTTTCTCACAGAAAAAGCTTGTTGCCGATGTTCAAGTCATTCCTCTACTAAGAACTCCATTTCACATCATTATAGCTAGCTGACAGCTCAGGAATTTGTGCTGCTATGATGTCACTTCCCTATTCCTTGGCGAGCCACCAAAAGAGCAGAGCTCTCTTTAACTATTGTTTTACCTGTACACATAGCTGTGGTGCCAGCCTTCCCTGCTGAGCTTCCTGTGGTTCCGGTGGGAGCTGCCTGTACACGCAGCTACCCTACAGAGAAACCCACAATCAGCCTGACAGAGAGTGGGCATTAATGTTTTAAGAGCTCCATGTTGGAGTTTCCTAAGGTGCAACATTTCAAATTCTTCCACTGTACAAGAAATCTCATATTTCTTATTTGTTGCTCAAGTCAGGAAAAACATTAAAAACAAGCAAGGCCCTTGGGAGTAGACATACAATCTCCCTCTCCGATTTTCTTTTAAAATTCATTGTCAACTCTGAAACAGATACAACTAGCCAGGCCTACAAACACTGGAGCTCTGCCATAACCTAAATTGGTAAAAAAAATTGATCCACTGATGTTTTCCATTATATAGAAAAAATAGGTAGTTAGAAGGTGCTTACCTCTCACAGCTTACTTTCTGTCATAGAAATCCTCTGGGGGCCTAGTTGGTTCAAATCTAAATTGACAGTTCCTAGAGTTTGTGTGGCAAATGCATTAGTGGCATTTTAAAAGACATTTTGCCTAATTTGTTGTCTTCTATCAACAATTAAAAAAAAAAAAAAGAAGAAGACAAGGTGTGCTGAAAAGCATAGGCTTTTGGAATCCAGAAACTCTATCTTAGGAGAAATTAGCAAATAAAGTGCATGACAATAACAGACACTGAGAACAGGAAAAGTACCAACAGCTAGGTAAGCTGAGAACCCAAACCACTGAACAAGATGAGAAATCTTGTTCAGTGCATAAGTTGCATAAGTTTCACTGAATAATGTTCAGTTCATAAGTTGCACCCCAGTATGAAAATGAAACAAGAGATTTAACATCCATGTAGAAGAGCATGGATTGCCTCTGCTGATGATGTTGCATGGAGGTTTTGGATTTGGTCAGAAGCTGGAAGGCATACACACATTTTTCTCTATATTTTGACAATTCCAAGTACTAAAACAATGATGGTTTCATTCAAATTATGAAGAACTTATAAATAATTGCTCAGGAATTATGAAGTCATGAGTTGTTCTTGGGCATGAAAGGAAGTCAGTCTTCAATGCTGCTAGGAATTTTCTAAAAGAGATGAAGAAAAAAAATCAGTAAAAGAAGCAGCTGTTCCTGGTTAATTAGGTAACAGCATTCAGAAGTCTTCCAGATACAACACTCTGTATGCTGCCATGTTTCCTGTGTTTAAATTCAATATTATCTCTGTGCATGGTGTAAAAATAACATGCACATAATACTGATAAAAGGGGCATTTTATTCAGCAGCATCACTGGATTCCCTTACAAGAGCAGCATTTGTAAAAGAAGGCCTCCACAACAACCACAGCATGCTCACTGTGCAACAATTCTAAATCCAATGTGCAGACTCTCAGTGCCTTTGTAACTTACCATCAATTTCATCACTACATTTCCTGCTTGTGTCTTTTGAGTATTTACATCTGCCTAGAAAATAGTCTCAAGAATCCTCAAGCAAGGAAGAAACTGGGCATACAGAAAACATTTAAAATCCTTAGGATTAAAAAATACTCACTGATGGAATTCCTCTCCACAGCAAAAGATGTCCCTTTAACAAAGAAAAAAATGAGAAATGGTGTTTTCAACTTCTCCTTCCACACAATTTCAGAGGAAACAGTGCACATATTTTGCTGTTGGGTCACAGTGCATCATATGAGCTTCCTAAACATCTGCTGTACACTGGTGTGGTACTTCAGGTAACTCTTGATCCTAGGTGATCTTCAACGAGGGTTTAGTAATCACAGCAAAATAAATATCACAACAACTGCAATGTTTTACTTGCTGATTCAATAGCATGATGCAGTCTGGCCTCACTCCTTCTGACTGATGATGAAAAGTCACTCATCTTCCTACCATTTACACAGCATTGAATGAAACCATCGTTTGCCAACACGGGATCTCACGTAATATATGTAATGAGATATTAACTGTAGTATAATGGAAAAAAACTTAAGAACTTTAAAAAACTTCCCATGATTTATAATGATTTTATATCAAAAAATGTCAGGGTAGGGAGTGCAAACGAGTCTCTAATAACTGAAACACAGACAGAAGGATAAAGTTATTTCATAAAGATAAAAACAGGCAACACTGATAGAGTTGTTCAGACATTAGAAGAAAAATAGTACTTGAAATTTGTTTAGTGATTAGGGTCAGATACTATTCATTAGTGTGACTCCAGCATTCTGAACAATAACATTTGGCACTGGCATCAAGTAAAGGTGTCTTTCAATAAGAGCTAGCATCAAGAATGAAGATATATCCTTTAAGGTTCAGTAAATAAAATCCAAACTTGAGCACCTGTGTAACTGAATCTGTACTGTCCCTTTTATTGCCAATGAAACTCTTTAAGGTTTCAAACCTTAGCATATATATAGTGAGTTTTGACAAGCTTGTTCAAGTTTTATACTAAAATACTGACATCAGAAAAAAAAAAGAGATCATTCTTTCTATAAATAGTTATGAATTTATTGTTCATCCAATTATATTTTAGTGTGTAATCAAAATACTACTTCCAGTTATAAGTATTACAGGGCAATACAACTGGAAATTAGATACTGTCTTCCTAGTTCCTACCTTTAATCTCTAATGTTACTTGCACTTTTATAATGCTCCTCTAGGTCCTAAAGTTAATAGTTCCAGGCTTCAGGAAGAAGTAGGGGGCATATGGGAGCTTTACTCAAGGGAGCTTGAAGGAAATGTTATTTCTTTGTCCCAATTAATAGAAAAGGGTGATGTTTGTTACCAAATACATCTACATGCTTCTAAAACAAGCTAAAATCAGCTCAGGCTAAGGAAAGTCCAGACAAGTTCTAAGATCCCACATTCCTAGACTTCTTACTAGTAATGAAAAAAATTACTTTTACTGGGCTACATCTGTGATTAAGTAGATGCTTGTATCCAGCACAAGAGAATGGTAGGTACCCAGGCACTTGCTACAGAGGACAACCTATTTGGTCTCACTGGGAATATATGAACACTAAATGTAATGGAATTAAGTGATACACACAAACCTGCTACCAGAACTATTTTGAAAATCTGTAACCATATCAGCTGAATTTCAAAGCATAACTATAGTCCCATTTCTCTTACTTCTGACACATGGCTGATGTCTGGAATTACAGAATGCTGTCTGTTACTTCAGTGTTGTATAAATTTTTTAAATCGTGTTTCTAAGCATTAAATATGTACAATAAGATAACTTCTCCTGAAGTCAGATGGCTTTGCTAGTGGAAACTCATGTCCCCCTCAATTATTTAGAACTTCTGAAGAATTATCAGCTGAAAGTACAAAAAGGAATGGAAAAAAATCTACTTGAATATTTTAAAAGTCTGGGAGAAGATGCTCAGGAAATTAAACTGGTTTATGTGATGGAATCATTTTTCCCATGGGACTTTAATGACAAATTATGTGCAGAAAATTGATAGCACAGTAGGTGTTAATAGTTTGGGATAGATTCAATGATGAAGTTTATTTTAAAATAGTTTAAAAAAGGAATAAATAACAAAGTTTGTGGAAGACCTAAATTTACATTAATTGGATTTAGACAGGTTAAAACTGAAGAGAATTTAGATGCACAAAAAGACGATAGGGATTCAGAGTCAAATTACCTCAAAATCTGATGGCATTTATATAAAACTTGGTACTATAAAAACTTTCTTTTAATTACCTTCCTAGATTTAGGATTAAAATTTGACCATAACAATATTCTATATAATTTATTTTTACACCTCTCAGTGCAATATGTAGTCAAGTAGAGAAAAAACACTTGATGAACTAGAGTTCTCGTCTGATTTTATGAATATATTCCAGTGTAAGCACTGCCTATATAAAAAATAAAGAAATATTTAAGACAAATGTGCAGTTTCTTACTCAAATAAATTTAGTAATGCTTTGAGGTTTATTGGGTTTGTATGGCTAGGTTTTGGAAGCAGAAGGGCTACAGGAGAGACTTCTGTGAGGAGCTGACAAAAGATTCCCCTGTGTCTGAGAGAGCCAATGCCAGGCAGCCCCAGGATGAACACCCCAGGGACCAAGGCTCAGCCCATCAGAGATGCTGGTAGCTCCCCTGGGACAGCATAGTTAAGAAGGGAGAAAAGCTGCACAACCAAAACTGTAGAGAAGTGAGAATGCATGAGAGAAGTAGCTCTGCAGACATCCTGGTCAGTGAAGAAGAAGGGGTAGGAGGTGCTCGAACCCTGGAGCAGAGATGTCCTTGCAGCCATGAAGACCACGGTGAGGCACCTGCAGCTCATGGAGGCCCCGCTGGAGCAGGGGGATGTGCTCAAGGGACATTGTGACCCCATGGGAAGCCAATGCTGCAGCAACCTCCTGACAGGTCCTGTGGCCCCATGGAAAGAGGAGCTGGAGGAGGTTTTGTGTCTGACTGCTGACCCTGTGGGAGACTCCTTTCTGAAGGAGTGCACTCCATGTGAGACACCCACACTGGACCAGTTCCACAAGAACCACAGCCCATGGAAAGGACTCATGTTGGATAAGTCCGTGGAGGACTGTCTCCTGTGGAAAGGACCTCACAGTGGAGCAGGAGAAGAGTTTGAGAAATCCTGTGGGGGAAGAAACAGTAGAGACAACATGTGGCAAGGTGATGACACCCCTATTCCCCATCCACATGCACCAGAGAGGGGAGGAGGTAGAGAATTCAGGAGGGAAGCTGAGCCCAGGAAGGAGGGACGGGTGGCAGGAAGGTGGTTTAAGATTTGGTTTTATTTCGCATTATTCCACTATGATTTGATGAAAAAAAATTAAATAAATTTTTTCCCCAAGTCAGGCATATTTTGCCCATGGCAGTACCTGGTGAGCAAAAGTCCCTATCTTGGTCCATGAGGTTTTTTTGTTGCATTTTCTCTCCTTGGTCCCAGTGATGAAGGCAGTGATAGAGGGGCTTTGGTGAGCACATGGAGCCCAGCCAAGAACCACCTAACACATTGTTATCGGGAAAATGAATGGGAAGTTTCCAAACAAGAACAGGTCAAATTATAGGGTTTACTGTCTCTTGTACAAATTTTAAATAGTAAGCAAAAAGAGGGCAAGAATATAGTCAGAGAGATATTAAAGGGTAGACTGGAGCTGCCATGTGCATCATACGTCTATGATAAAAAAGCTGGCGAGTTATGCTAAATGTTACTTGTACTGGAAGTTGACCAATAAATTGTAAGGTCGTTAAAATACTGAATTTAAATATATTAAGAACAGTTTGGCATTCTATAAGCTGAATTTATTGCTGCTTGCCAAATTCCTTGAGTTATGTCAAGACCAACTCTCAACTTCAGGCCTGACTTAAAAAAAATTGACATTTTCACGTTATAAGTGCTTGAGCAGTTCTGTAAAATACAAGGCTAAAAATATTTGTGTGGTGTTGGAGCATCTCAGGTTTTCTGTTTCTGTTTGCATCTTAAGATTGAACTTGTTAGTGCTGTGGTCAGGAATAGAATAACATGTTGGACTGACTAACCCAGAGATTCAGGTTCAGTTATTCTTGAGTAGCTGACATGAACAAACAGATGACATTTTATCTTGAGATTACCGATACATGAATCGTGAAACACAACATCTCAGTTACTTCAAATTTCATCTGTTGTTTTTAAAACACACCATCTCCTTCCCATTCATTTCAAATGGCCTGCAAATAGCAAGATAAGATATAATCCCTATACAGCAGCCACCCTGCAGTCTAGATCTTATCAAAGATTATTGTATAGACGTTTTTTGTTGTGGCATTGGTTTTTTGGGAGTTTTTTAATGCTGAAATACATCTGCAATTCATGGAAGTTTGGCTCATTAAACTTCAGTTCTCTAACAAACAACATGAACATGAAAATGGAACAAAAATTTGCCCTTGCAGAGAAGATACCCAATTGCACACCTGATTGTGTTATCAAGAGTGTGGGCAACAGGTCCTGGGAATTGACAATTCTCATTTAGCCTCATCTGTGAGGCTGTGTCTGTAGTACTGAACCGAGTTTTGGGTTACTCGAGATAAGAAAGATGTTGACATGCTGCAACTAGTACAGGAGATAAGGCACTAAAATAGACAGGGAGTTGGAACATGTGATTTATGAGAAGCTGAAAGAGCTGTGTTTGTTCAGCATCAGAAAGAGAAAGCTTAGGGGACATCTCCTTGCTATGCAGAACTGCAGCCTGATGCAAGGATTTAGAGAAGATGGAGACAATCCTTTGGCAAAGGTATGCAAAGGGTCAAGAAATATTTTCTTACCTCAGTGAGAATCTTGTATTCTCAGACTGTCATAGCAGGGCCAAAAAAGATCTCTAAAATTCTGAACAGTTTTTTAATACAAAAAAAAAAAATTATGAACTAGCTTATTTTTGTTAGCATTGTTAGTATCTTACACTCTTCTAGAATTCTAATTTTTCTACCGAGAGATGTACACCATGCTTTATCATGAAAAAATACTTATGTGGAGATGAAAGATTTTAAGAAGTTACAAGTGATTAATGATCGTTGAAGAACATCAATTTCCAAATACCAATAAGACAAACAAAGCCATAAGGTACAAAAGTGAAAAAGTTGCAAAAGCCTCACTTCGAAGTGATAAGACTTTCCTAGGAGGGAAGAACTCCTCTGCTGAAAACTACACAAATTGAGATCTGGAAAATCAGATGCCAAATAAGAACAGTCTTCAGTATAATATTAATAACCAATTTGTATTGAAGGGATACTGGGGAGGACGAAATCCCTTTGCTTTAAAAGAACCTTCTAACTGAGTGAGCATTTTATCATGTTGTGCTTGATAAGAAAAAAGAAAAAAAGTGTTAAAAGACTTAAAAATGCATGCAAAGATTTTAAAAAAATACTAAGTCTCATGGATAGCTTGCTTTCTCACATGGATGCAGAGTACTGTAAGTACTGTATGAGATAAATTGTATTATATCTCTCTTTGAAATAGAAGAAACTGAGGCAATGATGCTAAATGACTGGACAAGACACCAATTTACCTTTGACTTAGACCTGGATTCTCTGAATATCAGCCCTCTGACCAAGCCTCTAATCAATACTGCTTCCTGGCAGTATATTCCAAGCATGCCAGTAAAATTGCATAGATTTTGTATGTAAAGTAATGAGCCTTATGGGATTTTTCACTTGGGGAAAAAAACCCCAACATATGTGGTCAGTTTATGTTCTAAGGTGTAGGCAAATTAGCTGATTATGAGTCTATTTAATGTCCACTGAAATTTATGTAATTATTTTCTATTTATATAAGAAGCCACTGCATTTCAGTTTGTCCTGTCAGCTTCCTTGAGGCCTGCTACATATCTTGGCAAGAGCTGCTGTATCCCTAAAGGAATCAGTGATTACTTGTTCAAATGGAGCTGCTGCTACATTGGAGAGAGTCTTCAGAACAATGGGCTTCTTTTCCTGGAGATGGACTCCTTTGTTCCCCTTTATAATTAATTTTAAACTCAAACATTTCACAAAACTGTAAATGCAGAGTATCTCATTTTCAATGGGAAGGCATCTGCAGTAAGTGTACTCCATATGGATTAGTTTCTCTATTCAGAATGTGAATGCAGTACATGATGTCATCTAAGTAGGATTCCGATTCAATATCATCTGAAAAAAGAAAATGCATTGTATTAGCATTCAGTTTTGAAATCTTTATGAAAAATGTAGTATCTTGTCACCACAGTTAACATAATTAGATGTAGTTTAAAGGGACCCTATCTTGTAAAAGAAATTTTGTGATTCAGCTCACTAGTGTTTTATGTTTTGCCATTGACTGATAACATCAGCACTGACTGAAGTTACCTGAGCAGTAATATGCAAACAGAGGAGACTGACAGGTGTTACATTTGACTTCTGTTTGAAGGATTGTGCTTCAAGTCCAGATCTATCCAAAGGTAAACTTAATTAGTAAAGTGCCTTCCATGTTTGGGATCACAATACTATCAAAGTATGCCAAATTTGATGTATTTTTGTGGGAGTTAAAATATCTGAGACAGCTCTTCAGATTTATTTTCTGTAGGGAAAGGCAGACAAGATGCAGAAGACATACAACTAGTATCTACTGCTATAGATAGCATTATTATTAGCAACAATAACAAAGCAATAAAGAGTAGATCAAAAAACATCCCCTATATGTGCCCTAAAAGGATTAAATTCACCTGGCTGCAGAGGATAAGAACAAAGTTAATGTACTGTATAATCCCTGCATAAGTCCAGAAAGCTGTGTTATTTCAGTTGCTTTTCAGATAGGAAGGCAAAAGAAGCAAGGATACTGTTTTTGGAACAAATAATTTATCTCTTTGAACTGATTTAGCATGCTTGCTTAGGGTCAGGGTAAGCACACAGCATCACCCTGACAATTGCTTTGCAATGCATAACAGACCCATATGAGACACTGAAGACCCAGGGTCAGCTTCTCCCACTGACACTGCTTCTCAAATAAAGAAACAGCATTTAGCCAGCTATTTAAATGCTTTTCACAGTAAACAATGTGCATGTTTAAGGTCTTGAGTGTTTCAAACCAATCATGAGTAGGCTTTTGCCATTAATACTGTATAATTTTACCAGTTAGTTATGTTTTACTCTGTGGTCATACATTGATCTTTTTCAGTAAGTGGCTGGAAAAAATCCAAACAAATTCCTTCACTTTCTTTTTTCCTTTTATTGTTTTTTTTTTTTTTCTTTTCCNGACTTTTTTTTTTTCTTTTTTTTTTTTTTTTTTTTTTTTTTTTAATATGGTGAGAAAAGATGTCATAAGCTATTAACTGGTATCTTTATTTCAGGCTGACCCAAGATAATTGCAAACTTAGTGTTGATAGAGGTGCCATCTTTTAAATAAAAAAACAGAAATGGGGACCAAAACACATTACTTGCTAAATTTTCATAAATGTATGTGCAACAGAGGTGAAGAGAATTATAAGGCAGGTGCATACACAAAAAGAGATGCACAATTGCACAGTTTTTGCAAGCCATTATTATGATTGCAGATGCAAATGATAAGTCAGCTGTTTAACTGTTCATTTACTCATGTAAGTACTGTTTTCCTGAGCAATGACATTGTATATATGTAAATTGAGAAGCAATCTGATTTGTTAGTGTTGTACTCACTTTGCACAGGGGTAAATAGCTACCAAAGATGAAAGAAAATAGAAAATCATGGCTGTAAAGTTGAATGGCATTAATTATTGGTGGTGCTGCAGCTCGTTATATTGCAAAAGCTCTTCCTGGTTAGATGTATACTCAATAGGAGAGTTGATTATAAAGGAAAAAATGCGGGCAAAAAAAAAAGACAACTGCAACAAGAAATATTTCAAAGCTTCTGCAAAGATGAAAAATGTCCATTGCCATGTTCTAGAATCTCTCAGATGGAAAGTCCTCTTCTGGGATATAAACTACTTCCATTACATTGACTATTTTTCTGTCAGGAGCATATGTATTGATATGCACCCTGTTTCTTTCATTATGAGACTCCTAGTGAGACAGGAAAATCTGCCAGTCAAAAGCTATATGAGCAGGGATGCCTCTTAATTTAAGATGCATCTTTCAGTCAAAATATTATGCATATTCAGCTACACAAAAAGTCTTGCTAAACCCAAAAATAAGTCCAAATGCCTGTGGTACAAATAACTATAAAGACTTCAATAAAACTTCCATCTCCACATTTTTATACAGTTCCTGACTCCATCCATGTGCTTATCCTCTGGAAGCTCCTTCATACTGTCAATTCAAATGTTGCTCTGGGCTTTCCTTCTCTCCAAATGACAACCCTGATCCAAGCCCTAACTTTAGCATGGATCCTAAACCTAGCACAGGGGCTGAGGCTTGGCCTTAGCCCAAGACACAATCCATGGCAAGAAGAAAAATTTCTCAGGAGAATGCTGAAATCTGGCACTTGCTTTGGCACCCACTTCCCAGCCCCATTCAAGTTACAGCTCCAGGCTTTTTCCTTCACCCTGCAATAAATGCACAAGTGACCTTAACTTCATCTAACACATCTCAGGAGATGTGATAGAGACAGAATCTAGAGCTGCAGCTGAAATGACATAGGGATTTGTGACATGGGCTCAAAGTAAAAGTGTCCAAGGAGTAGTGTTAATATTATTAATTAATTATTAATGTTAATAATTAATAAATTAGAAAGAGAAAAGGAGCAAAACTGCAGCTGGAGCAGGGAAGAACTGAAAGAAGCACTGGACTGCAAAAGCAATTCTTAACTGAGAATTTCTTCATATGTGTGGCTGAAAACTTTAGTCTCAAGCTCCATGTGGCACTGGGGTGCAGATTAGGGTGAAGGTTAGGGTTTGGAGAAACTCACAGCATAAAGCAGCAGCTGGCATGAGGCTGGAAAGTGTCTCTGAGAGGAAAGAGCAGGCTCCAAAACACCTCTTTCCTGACAATTCATATCAGACATTGGTCTGGCCTTTTGGAAAGGCTCTGCTCTTTTACCCATTGTTTGAGTGCTTTTGATTCCTCCTGGTGTTAAGTAGACTTCAGGGGAAGCAGAATAGCAATATCATAATTTTTAATTACACAATCACAATTTCCAGTGTAGTTTAGGAAAGCATTTCAATATGAAAAGTATGTAATGAGGATGAATAGGAATTATTTAGCATAATAACACAGGAAATATGTAAAGTGATGGGCTTGGGGACATGAGAAGAGAGAGGAAACAGTAAAAAGAAAGTTTAGCTGGAGTCTCAAGAAAAACTCTCTCCCATTAAGATTCATTAATCAACTACATAGGTGAAAATGTTCCTACTTATGATATTGAGTAAGGGATGGGATGCTAAAGATTAAGCATTTGACAGGGTATATTGGACATGGCTTAATAAGTCTTTCCAAAAATTATATCCCTTTTAAAAAGTGAAGTTTTCACACCCTATTTAGCAAAACAGAATTTTTGAATGCTTAGACTAAAAACACTTCATACCATTTCATAAGGAATAAAATTCTTTCTTTGTTTTTCATTGTTTTCCACTGCCTCTAATAGGTGGTGTAGACTACTTTCCCTGTTCAATAATTCAATGTATTATTTCTCTCTGGTTCCCTATTCACATTTTTTCGAGACTTTTATGGTAGTAAAAATTTTATTTCTCACCAGCTGAACAAATTTAAAGATTGAAAAGCTTAAAATATAAGGGACCAAAAGTTCTAAACAAATTTTGTTCTGAGAAGAGAAGGGATCAGTCTCAAGGAAAATTTAAGTAGAAAGTTAACGTCGTCAGGACTATTGAAAGCATTATATAAAGAAAGCATATATAAAGAAAATAAATTGTTCCTGCCTAATTTATCACTATTTTGGGTACATTTATGGGGGCCTTTCTTTGCATTCATGTGGCTTAATGCTTGCCTGTACCTTGCTATGGATTCCACTAATAAATTCATGCATATGAATCTATTGCAACATCCTTTGTGCAACAGATTCTTTTCTTGGGGGGACAAGCACTGATTTTTGAGTCCAAATATGCCAAGAGCAATATTAAAAGTCAGTGACACAGTATGGTATTGTTAAGTGTACCTTTCTTAAGTGTACTTCACTTCTTCAGCACCTTAGATCTGAGCTTCTCCTGACCTTCTCTAACCTCAGTGAAGCTTACTGCTTGGAGGACTGCTTGTAGTGTCAGTCCAGGTACCCTGAATTTGAGGCAAACTCACAATTATTCAAAACACACTTTGTTCCTTTTGAACTCCTAATGTTCTTAGTAACTGATGACCACAGGTTAGGATCCACCCTCCTTATAGATCCAAACCTTTCTAGATGTCACATAGGCACTCTGATACTTTGCTCAGCCAAGACACTGAAACTAGATATCATCAGATGCTTAAAGCCTGCAGTGAGTTAGGTACAGGGAAGGAAGGAAGGAAGGGAAGGAAGGGAAGGAAGGGAAGGAAG
>VZTN01025604.1:2424-62408 GCA_013400515.1 Erpornis zantholeuca | reverse complement strand
AAGGAAGGAAGGAAGGAAGGAAGGAAGGAAGGAGTTCGGACAATTTTTCTTAAGGTGTTCAACAGTACTTGTGCCTCTTACCCCTGCAAATAAATAGGGATAGTCCTTTTCCTTTTCATTCAAAACTTATTTATATTAGCATTTTAGAATTTGCCAGAAGGCTTCTCCTCACTGAAGTGAGTTATTAAGTGGTATCCTACCCGAGGACAGAGAAAGGGTCTTCTAAAAGCTATTGTACTAGGAATAGTAACAAGAATTTACACCCCTGACTAGTTCTTAAGGCTCATCATCTTCATAAATAGGAAAGCATTTGTGTGCTATTGATTCTGAAAACACTCAGTTTCAAAACTCTAGGAATTTGGTTTTGGGGATTGGACTGTTAAAACAAATTTATATGCACATACACTGTAGATCCCACACATTAGGTCATTAAGTAGTCCAGGAACTGCATTTCCTAGGTTACACTACTCTAATTTTTATTCTCTTCCATCACCGTGGCAGAATTATACCACTGGAAGTACACAAGAGTAGAGGTTATTTCTTCTGTTGCTTTGAAGCAATGAATGGGAAAGGGAGCTGAAAATTGAAGCATCTGCTGCCAAAGTTGAGCATAATTCTGCAGAGAATCTTTTTGCCAATTACTTTTTTATCCTGCTTATATGAGTTAAGTTCCCAAAATGTCCTGTTGCAGACTGTATCATCCATCAGGGAGTCAGTAACATACAGGGACTAGCAAACATCACAAAAATATTTACATTAATTTTCATCTGCTTTGGGAAAAGAATTTGTTTTGGCTGTGGTTTACTTTCCAGTAGCAATTTATGCAAATTCTGTGTGGCAACTAGGTTGAAGAAGGCTCTTAGGAGTGCGAAGGCAGCAAATTTCCTGTTAAGCCAAAAAGGTTCCCTATTTGTGCTGGAAATAGCTGCAATTATTCAGTTACAGGACAAAAAAATATCATCTTCATGACATGACTAATCTGAATAAAGATCCCTGATTTATAAGGCAGAATTGGAGGTTGCACTGGGGTCCAAGGGATGTGCAAGTGCCTCTTTTTGTTTGTAACTCAGGTAGGTCAGCTTCCTAATTCAGTCATGTACTGACAGCCATGTAGCTATGTTAGGTAGATTCCACCACCAAACATTTCCCAGGGCTCCAAAGAGGAACATAATACTGCCACCCATGCTGCCACCACAGATTTTTGCTGCCCACAGAGCTGGTTATTCCACTTCTGACACACCCATGAAAGCTGATGTCATGTTCCCCAGTACAACAAAACCTTTAAACATATTTTTAATATTATCAATGTTTAAATTTTGTATGTTCATTTACATGAGGAAAAATGAAGCAAAATCACTAATTAACCTATGTAGTATCACAGACAGACCATAGTAGGAAAAGGTTTTAAAGCTTTAGTCTAACAATTGAATTGTTTCACACCACTAAAATGGCATGAGTTAGTGAGGGCAGTAACTTCTGCTGATGAAGAATAAGAATCATGAACCAAATAGCCCAGCAGCTACACTGTTTCTTTTTAAATTATATAAGGTACATCATATAAATGAACTAATTCTTTTCAAAAAATCCTTTTAGAACTTACAGCTTTTCTTGTTTTCTCTTGATGCAGCTTTTTGCTCTGAGTGCTGGCAGCAAAGTGAAATTTACTCACATCCTGATGGCCATGTGGAGCTGGTGCTTCAGTGAGCAGAATTTGAGTAAAGTCTTCTTTGCTGCCAGCAGTCAAAGCAGAACATACAGGATTTCCAGGGAGAATGCCACATTTGGGAAAGCAAGAAAATACAGATGGCCCAAGGCAACTTAAAAGCTGGGTTATGCAGAGGAAGAAATTAAGCAGGAAGAAGCAAGAAGAAAATTGGAGCCCAGAGAAAGAAAGGAGAGGAAAAACCAACCAGGACATAGAAGTGTAGTGAACCTCAGCCTGTGTAAATAAGGACAGTTCTGCATATTACAGTCCAGTTACCATCCTATCAACTCGAGATGAACAAACGACTTCCAAACACAAAATGGAAAGGATAATTGTTTTTATATGTGAAGAATCAATTTTCAATTTGATGTCTTAGGTCATCACTTCATCTTACTTCCATTCTGTTTCTATTTGTAGTTCTAGTTTTTGCTTTTTCTCAAGCTGACAGTCTGAAAACACTCATCAGAAGAGAGGCCCCTCCTTTTAAGTGAATGCTTGAAGTCTCCTTGGAATATCCATGTAAAAAAAGGTACATTTAACTAAACACCTACATAGTAGAGCTGCTAGAACATTTTAGAAATATGGGAAGCTGACAAATCTGTTTCAAAAAGTTGTGAGCTGTAAGTTTCTGTGATTCAAGTTCTGAGGAAACAAGACAAAACCTGACTTGCCTTACTCTAAAAAAAAAAAAAAGTTTTTAATGCCATTTCAAGTGTCATTTCCTTTTCAAAAAAATTGAAAGATTTCTAGTTCTAACATGGAATAAAAACAAATTTTGAAGTTAAATCAGCTTCTATAAAACAGCGCTGCTATTTCCTAGCTACTTTTCACATTCTTTGGACTAGTTGAAAAACCATTTTCTCTTTAGCAGGTTCACTGCATAATTTTCCCCCTAGTACAATGAGAGGAGAAACCCTTTCCTATTTCTTTAGTACAGAGAGGCTTTCAGTTATAAAATTAATTGATTGCTTGCCAACATGCATCTAAATCCAAATATTTGTGCAATTCAACATAAATTCACCACCACATCTTGCTGTGTGTCACTGAGCTCTGTAGTCCAATTTTAATGGAATACTTGATGAAGCTGATGTGCATATTTTCATCCCACACATACAAATTCATCATGAGAATGATTGCCTTCAGCAAACAAAATACGATATGCAACATTACAAATTTAGATATACCACTCTGAAAATATAGAAAGAACTAAATGAAAGACATAATGGCCAGTGAAAAATCTGCCTGAAACTCAAGGCTCTGAGAAGTGCCTTATCTTTGTCAAAATAAGAATGGAGAGTGGAGAGGAAAAAAAATAAAATTATCATTATTAGAATTATACATGGGATAACTCAATCTGATGATCTGAAAGCAAAAAACACTGTAGCAATCATGAAATTACAGTTTTTGATCCTCAGAGAAGAAAGGAGGGGGGTCAGCAGAACTGCCACCTTGGACTTACAGAGGGCAGATTTTGGCCTGTTAAAGGGACTGGTTGAGAGTCTCCATCGTGAGGGAATCCTGTGGGGCGAAGGGGTCCAGGAAGTCTGGACAGTCTTCAAGAAGGAAATCTCAAAGTTGTAGTATCAGTCCATCCCCTTGTGCCAAAAAATGAACTTTGGGAAAGAAGATCAGCCTGGTTGAACAGAGCTTTGGCTGGACCCCAGGGAAAAAAAATAGTATATGACATTTGGAAGAAGGGACAGGCAACTCAGGAGGACTACAAGGATTTGTGAGGTTGTGCAGGGAGAAAATTATAAGGACTGAAGCCCAAGTAGGACTAAATCTGGCAACTGCTGTAAAAGAAAATACAAATGTTTCTATAAATACTTTGGCAACAAAAGGGGGGCTAAGGACAATCTCCATCCCTTACTGGACGCAAGGGGAAATGCAATGACAAAGAATGTGGAAAATGCTGAGGTACCTAATGCTTTATTTGCCTCAGTCCTTAATAGTAAGGCCAGTTGTTCTCCAGTATCCAGGTCTCTGAGCTGGAAGACAGGGACAGGGAGTAGGATGAAGCCTCCATAGGGGGAAGTGGTCAGTGACCTGCTTTGACACTTAGACCTGCACAAGTCCATGGGGCTGGATGGCACACGTCCACACGTACTGCATGCAGTGGCAGAAGTGCTCACCAAGTCACTTTCCATCATTTACCAGCAGTCCTGGTTAACTGTGAGGGTCCAAGATGACTGGAGGTCAGTAAAACTGACAAGAACATAAGGAGGATCTGAGGAATTACAGCCTTGTCATCCTGACCTCAGTGCCAGGGAAGGGCAGGGAAGAGATCAGCTTGAGTGCCATCACAGGGCACATCCAGGACAACGAGGGGATCAGGACTGGCCATCATGGGTTTATGAAAAGCATGTCCTGCTTGACCAACTCGATCTCCTTCTATGGCCAGGTGACCCATCCAATGGATGAGGGAAAGGCTGTGGATGTGTCTACCTGGACTTTAAAGCCTTTGGCAAAATTTTCTACAACATTCTCCTGGTGTAACAGGTTAGTTATGACTTGGACTGGCACAATGTTTGCTGGGCAATAAATTGGCTGGATGGCCAAGCTCAGAGGGGGTGGTGGATGGAGTTACATCCAGCTGGTGGCTGGTCATCAGTGGTGCTCCCCAGGGCTCTGTATTCTGGCCAGGCCTGTTTAATACCAGCACCCTGGACAAGGGTGTTGAGTGCACCCAATGTCAATTTGCAGATGACACTAAGCTGGGCAGAAGTGTTGATGTGCTGAAGAGTGGAAAGACTCTTCAAAGGAATCTGGACAGGCTGGATTGATGGGCCAAGGCAAATTGTGTGGGGTTCAATAAGTCCAAGTGCTGGGTCCTGCCCTTGGGTCACAACAACCCCAGGCAGTGCTACAGGCTGGGGCAGAGTGGCTGGAAATCTGCCCTCTGGAAAGGGACCTGGGAGTGCTTGTTGACAGCAGCTGAGCCAGTTGTGCCCAGGTGGCCAAGAAGGCCAGTGGCAACCTGGTTTATACCATCAATAATGTGGTCAGCAGGACCAGGGCAGTGATTGTCCCCCTGTACTGGCCACTGGTGAGGCTACACCTCAAATCTTACATCCAGTTCTGGGCCTCTAAATTAAGGAAGGTCATGGAGATGCTGGAGCATATCCAGAGAAGGGAAACAAAGCTGGTGAATGGTCTGGAGCACAAGTCTTATGAGAAACAGCTGAGGGAGCTGGGGGTGTTCAGCCCAGAAAAAAAAGGCTCAGGAGAGAACTTGTCCCTTTCTAGAACTACATGAAAGTTGAGTGGGTGGGTCTGCTCTCCTAGGTAGCAAGTAACCAGATGAGAGAAGATAGCAGGGGAGGTTTAGATTGGGTATTAGGAAAAATTTCTTCACAGAAAGGGTTGACAAGCATTGGAATAGGCTGCAGAGAAGTGTTCAAAACACTTACTGCCTGTAAGTGTTCAAAAAGTGTGTAGATGTGATGCTTTGGGACATGTAGTGGTAGGCTTGGTAGGGCTGGGTTAATGGTCTTAAAGGTCTCTTTCAAACTAGATGATACTATGATTCTACAAGCTATTTGAAAAGTTGAATATAATTCACAACCCATTCCCTTTTTGAGTCAGCTGAGGATCTTTATTGTTTTTCAATATTCTTTCACTGACTAAATGTATTCTCATACGTCCCCACAAGTTTCAGCCAGCAGTGTCCCGGATGAGTGTTATTCTAGAAAGACTGCTGCTACTTTGTGGTCTTTCTCTTATTGCTTTTAATTTATTCCCTCGATGTTTCATTAAGGGGCTGCAAGTTCTGAAAATATTAATAGAGGTTTAAATAAGACTAGTTCCTTCCATTGGTCTCTTATGTCTCAGCCATTCATTTTTTTCACCTAACTTGATACACATTGGTAAATGTCTTTTTCATACATGTTGCTTTTCCAATTTTTTTTTCCAGTGAGATTGCACATCACAGAAGCAAACACAAACAAACAAAAGGGACAGTTCCTCACCTATGGTAAGTCAGCAAAACTTACAGAAGGTGGCAGATTTCCAACATCAGGTAATTTTGTATACACCAAAGCATCACTTGTGATGCAAGAAGGCAAGACTGGTTCTATTCTCTGTTTCACCTCTGCCTTAATATTGTGCCTCCCTACCAGCTTTTAAGGCTAAGCTGTAGTATACAATGATACTATTTGGAATAAGAAGTCACCCAAAGCCCTGCTCTGCCTTTGACTTTTTTCCTAGGAAATGAATGAACATGTAAAGGGTTCCAGTTTGGTACTCAGCATCTGCTCCACAGCATGTTACCACAGCCAGCCCGGTGCTGCAGAGGAGCAAGCCCAGTCTCTTGTGCCAGCAAAGCAGCAGCAGCTCTGTTCACTTCCCAACCCAGACCTGTCAGCTGTGATATGAGCAGGCCCAACAAAAAGGTTCTGTCACAGCTAGGTACAGTGATGGATTTGGGGACAGGGAGTGGGGTAAGGGGAAGATCTTCCTTCATTCTGAGGTATTTCTAATGTATTAGTGTATGTGCAAGAACATCAATCAAGGACAGATCCTTGGTCTTAATAGGACATAAATGATGGAGAAAATTAGGCTGCTCACTGATTTATTACTCAGCCTGTTAAAAAAAAAGTCACATCTTGTTCATAGTTTGAATTTATCTCACTTCGGTGTCCAATAACTTGCTTTGTCTGCTAAATTATAAAAAGCATCTGCTTCAGACATCTTCCTTATGGAGGTACTTTTATAGCAAAACATCTCTTGAACCGTTTGTTCCCAAGTCAGAGTGAATTTAAATGTCCTGTGTTAAGCAGAATACTTCAGACATTGACTAATTTATATAGCTCTTTCCTGAACCCTTTCAGGTATGACAAGCTCTCCTTAAAGGTGCAAATATTAGCTCTGAAGACACTGTTTCATTAATTAGTGGTAGCTGGCAATGTTCTGAATCACTGGTTTTCCTTTGGAGAATGCTAATTTGCTGAAACCAAACTGCAGTAATGCATCTGGTGTGTCAAATCTTTCAAAAATCAGATTTTCCCTGGCTGCTGTAGAATCAGAACCTAGGGGCTTCTGATACCCCTGCCCCAAACATTCATAATTTTTTAGTGGCAAAATGAATTGTAGCCTAAAATTCAGTAAAAACTTCCTCCTCACTGATAACAAATGAGACAGCTGAGTCTTATTTCCTAGAAGGAAATGAGGCTTTTCAGTTTTTCAGGTTATTAGTCTCCAGCTGGACTTAATTAAGTGCCAGAAGTTTTTGGGGATGTGTACCTTGGTTTATTGACTTGCATAATCAGATTTGCTATCTCTCCTGCACGGGTTATGGGTGATTACTGAAAAATACTTCATTCTTTTCTAGCATCTGTGATACCAGCTTCTAAAACTGCACATACAAGTTTTTATGCATCCCCATTTCTCCTGAGGACAAACTGGACTAATGTGCTGAAGAGATGAGTGTTCAGTTGTTGAAATACCTCTTTCTGATCTGAATCCATCTAATCAGAGGTTATGCTTACCTCAGTCTTAAACATGAGATAATTTTTAATTTCCCCCCTCTTAATTAAGGACTGTGTCAACCCTTTGGATGGGAAAAGTGATAGATCCCATGCTTCACCAGCAGGTAAATCCTCCTGATGACTTTGATGTCCAAAGGCACAGTTCCATAGGAGTTTATCCTGATAACATCTGTTCCAAAGCAGACCATTCCTCCTCCTCCCTTGCATGACTGCACCATGAGCCACCAGAATAAACTAATGCCACAAGATGAGTTACACTTCTTTGCTGTTAAAAAAACATTAGAAGATCCAAGCTCTGCTTCAGTTTGCTTTAAACCACCATGGAACCACATTTTCAGGCTGCCATTCAACCAGATTTTTTTTGCTCTAAAGTATCTCTGCTTTAATGGCTTCACCTTTTCCCCCACTGCTGACATGTTCATGCCTTATCTCAGCACTGCCCACACAGTTGTACTTGTATCGTGCAGCTGAGCAGTGAATCAGAGGACTGGCCAGGTTAAAAATAACTAAGGAAAAAGGTTTTAGCTGATCATCATCGGATACAGCTCACTCCAACTGCAGAAATTGTGATAGGTGAGAAAGTGGAAAGAGAAGGAAGAGTGTCAGGAATAAGTAACCTGAAGAAGGAAAGGAACTGTGGCACCACTGAATGAAGTGCTGTCAACCTATAGCCTCTGTGAGAACAATTTTGTGTGACAGTCCTCCAACCATTGAACTCTGTGCTTTATTTTATTCCTTACTAATTAAAATTACTATTTTTGTCATGTATGCCAACCAGGATATTCTGCATACGTTTTCTGTGGTTCAGCTTTGTGCTGGTTTCAGCTGTGGTAGAATTAATTGTCTTCACAGTGGCTACTACAGGGCTTTTTTTTTTAGATTTGTGCTGAACACAGGGTTGACAAATGTAGAGATGTCTTTTTTATTGCTGAACAGAACTTACACAGAGCCAAGGCCTTTTCTGCTTTTGGTCTGGCCACACTGGCAAGGAAGTTGGAGGTAGGATGGAGGAGACACAGCCAGGACAGGGGACCCAAACTGACTAAAGGGACATCATGCTCAGTACATAAACTGGGAGGAAGAAAAAGGAAGAGGGGGGATATAGGAAGTGGTGGCATTTGTCTTCTCAAGTCACTGTTACGTGTGATGAGGCCCTGGTCTCCTGGAGATGGTTGAACACTTGCTTGCCCATGGGGAGCAGTGACTTAATTCCTTGTTTTTCTCTGCTTGTGTGTGTGGCTTTTGCTTTCCCTATCAAACTGTCTTTATCTCAACTCATGACTTTTCCAGTTTTTAGCCTTCCAATTTTCTCCCCGAGCCTGCTGGTGGGGGAGTGAGCAAGTGTCTGTGTGGGGCTTGGCTGCTGGCTGCAGTTAAACCACAACAATCTTGTAAATGGCTCTGGGTCAAAATGTCACTGCATATTTGAGGAAAAATTCCCTCTGGGCAGGTTATGTTATCTGTTCTGTCAACAAAACTGTAAGTAGCAGAAACCTCTGGTTCTCAGATGCCTCAATCTCCCTCTAAAGACCTAGCAAGTACAGAAGAGCTAGATTTGTCCATAATAATCAGGTGGTACCTACCCAATATATATTTATTTTATATAACTATATCATCTCTACTAACACACTGCCTCCCCAGCTTGGTGATCCATGGAGAATTAAATGTCCATCAGTAACTTTTTCCCATAATCAATCTGAACACTCTCCATTTACCACAGTTGGAACTACTTTTAGGAAAATCCTCAGTTGGAGAGTTTGATGATTCTTCATTACACTTGGTGTAATTTTAGACACAAACGGAAATTAGAGGAAGAGTACTTCATGAATTAAATGTCTACTGAATTGAGGATGTCCAGAGAAAGGCCACAAAAATTATCAGAGAACTGGAACACTTCTGTGAAGAAAGGCTGAGAAAGTTGGGGTTTTTCAGCCTGGAGAAGAGAAGGGTCGGTGGTAACATTTTATCAGTTTTCTAGTACTTAAAAGGGGCCTTAAAGAAAGATGGGGACAAACATTTTAGCAGGGCCTGTTGTGATAGGACAAGAAGTAATAGTTTTAAACTAAAATTGGGTAGATTTAGACTAGATAAGAAAGGATTTTTTTATGTTGAGCATGGTGAAACACTGGAGCAGGTTGCCCAGTGAGGTGGTGGATGCCCCACCCCTGGAAAGATTCAAGCTAGCCAGGGCCCTGAACAACTTGATCTAGTTGAAGATGTCCCTGCTCATTGCAGGGGGTGGGAATAGATAGTCTTTAAATGTCCTTTCCAACCCAAATCACTCTGTGATTCTGTGATTTGATGAACTTGCAGAGTTATCTCACCACCTGTCAAAACCAGTAAGAGTTAAGAGCAGTTAGAACTTGAAGACAAGCTCCCAAGTGACATGTCGTTTCCCTTTGTTACACTATTTGTGTGAACTTGGCTGCAGCTAATAATTATGATAATCACAGAATCATTCAGGTGGAAGGGACCTCAGAAGATCTCCATTCTAACCTCTTGCTCCAAGCAGGGTAAGCCATCAGATCTGATCTGATCAGATCATAACACTAGATACCAAACCAACTCTGATATGTGGTTGATATTTTCTTGTTTCTCATAGTATTTCCAGAAATCTTTCTTTACAAATAGAATGTAAGGTGGTTTCACAACCAGCGCCCAGGGTTTTAAAATGCTCTGTTATACATACTCTCAATATTTGAGTATTATCTGGATGTAGAGAAAAAAAAAAAATCAAGCAAACCAGACATAGAGGTTTTTTCTCTCGTGCATTTTGAGAATCAAGATTATTCTGCCTGACTTGCATGATTTTTCACAAAATTGTGCTGAAATACAGAGGCAACGTAACCTAGTGGCCAACGAGGCAATTGCAAAGAAAAAAGTTGTAGTTGAAAGCTGTAAATTCACTGAAACATGAAATCTCTTAAATGTTCAGCTGTTCCTGTCTTTCCACTGCTTGCCTCCTGCTCAGCTTAAAGGAATTTTCTGGTGGGAAATAAATGAACATTAAAAGAAGCCTAAAGACAGATTTACATACTTCTCTTCAAAGCAAGCGCACTTCTCTTCCTGGTATTACCCATTCAATTTCACCCAACTCCTACATGCTCCAGGTGACTACCCTCTTTCAATGCCTTTTCAGCAGAGATTTCTGACACTGGACTGAAGCTGCCTTCAATTGCTGTAGCAGTGTCAAGTCTACAGTCACATCTCCATCAACAAATTATTTGTATGTAGGACCACTGGCCAGCTGCAGTAGACCCTGTATGTAGTTGACCCTGTGGCCAACTGGCACAGAACAGCCCATGTTCCTGTCAAACACTAGTCTAAGGTGTGTAATGGTGTCTTGACTAGCTATTGATAATGGCTCCTGACCCAGGCTGAACAGCTCTGAACAGTTGTTCCATGGCAAATATTTGAGAGCATAAAGGCCCAAAGCTTTCTAGCGACTGCTCTGGCAGTAAAACAGAACATA
This sequence comes from Erpornis zantholeuca, assembly GCA_013400515.1. Classification (NCBI taxonomy): domain Eukaryota; kingdom Metazoa; phylum Chordata; class Aves; order Passeriformes; family Timaliidae; genus Erpornis; species Erpornis zantholeuca. The sequence continues at coordinate 51,745 of VZTN01025604.1, read as the reverse complement.
CATTTAAGTTGTGTTTCTGGGGACAGACCTTGGGCATGTCTATATTACTAAATTAAACAGTGCCAAGGAAAAGTCATAACAGCAAGGAAAAGGGCGGAGGAATAGACTACTGTTCATGTCCCTGTTTACTTCTTTTGAGCCTTGGCTGGAAATTAACTCTGCTACACTTAGGAATGGTTGAACTCAGGACAAACCTGGCAGCTTGGGCTATAGTGTACTTGATCTTTGTCACACCTTATCTGTCCCAGCTTCACAAACCTGGACAAAGACCTGCAATAATTATGAGGAGAGGCCAAGAGAACTGGGTTTGTTCAGCCTTGAGAAGGATAAAGGGAGCTCTTAACCATAAATAAATATTGAATAGAAGGATACAGAAAGGACAGAAGCAAATTGTTTTTGAAGTACCCAGGAAAAGATGCAAAGGAAACAGGCTGGAAAACAGGAAATTCTATTTACATGTAAGGAAGGACTCTTCCAGCAGAATTGTGGTCAAATACTAGACCAGGTTGTCCACAAAGGTTTCATAATCTCCATCCTTGGAGAAACCACTCAGAAAAAGGATCGACAAGCCTAGAGAAGTCTGACCTAGATTAATCTGCTTCCAACAAATCTAGGTGACTGCCAGGGATCCTCTTCAGCTTGCATTGTCCAATTATTCTACAATTCTAAGAAAAGCACATTAAGACATAAAAATACAAAGAAGACAATAGGAAATTAAACTGCAAAATTACTCACTAGCTGTGATACAGCCTACGCATTAAAAAAAATTATTCATTTGTCTCTAGTTCTTGTCTTCCATAAGATTTCACTTGTGTGTACACAAGCTTACTCTTCTCCATTGTTTGGAGTTGGAACTCTCTGGTATCTCTTCTGGCATTAGACCCCTATTGCATACATCACATTTCTAGGACAGCCTTCATACCTTTCCATCTCTCCAACTCTCCAGCTATTTCTAAATTTATTTAGAATCCTCCACCTTCCTTTCTTTAAATTGTCATTCTTTTTCCTCATGACGCATACACATATTTGGGATACAGGCTTTCGTTTGCTTATTTGTTCCCCATTATAGCTTTCAACACAAATCATGGATCCTGTGGTTCATGAAATTGTCAAAATAATAGTAAGGCCCTTTTTCCCCAAACTAAACATCTACAGAATGAACCCCATCTACACAGTGTACACCACCCAATACACAGCCTTCCTTCAGATCTCCCTCAAAAACTCCTGATTTGGAACTCATTACTTTTAGGAAATTCCCTAGTTCCACTGCTGTGAAACTGACATAAAATTTGAACTGTCTTTGAGGCAGGAAGACAGATGAACACTAACTCTGGTCTCACTTTTTTCATGGGCATTCATTAAAAACATTTTTAAGAAGCCAGCACTGAAATTGCTCTCCACTTGCAGATACTGCAGTAATGAAGCAGCATTCTGGTGCCAGCACACACAACAGAGGCCCTCCCCCAGCTCTATGTTTTGTGCCAGTCACTCGTGCATTTTTCATTATCATTTATTTTTATTACCAAACCTATCCCTGACTGCCAGTCAGTCAGCCTGCATGTAGACAGTGTGCTACTCCCACAGACAAGAAACTCAGAAGAATTTTCAATCAGCTCTTTCTAAAGTGTTTACCATCTAAACTGAATTCCCAAAGTGCTACTGTGGATAGCTAGAGTGCATCCACCTACCCAATTTTGTACCCAGGAGGGAATTTCCATCAGGACATCAGGAGTGTCTCTCCATAGGTGATAAACAGCCTTGCCATGTGTTTCCATGCATGTTTATTCATTCATATGTGTTTATTCATTCTGGTCCACACAACAGATTTTTCGTCTCCAGTTGTGAATAGGGTTTGGCTGGAAAAGCTTGGTTCACACAAATCTCTAAACATCTGTTCAAGTTCTTCACATTCCCAACCCCCATTTATTAGAAATTCTAGGTACACACTAAGGAAAATTTACTCCATCTTTATCAAACAGGATAGAAAAAAACCCCACAAACAAACAAAAAACAACAAAGGGAATCCCACAACTAAACAAAAAAAAAAATCCCTCCAGCTTTCTTCACATCAAAAAAACTCAGCTCCATATAAAAGAATCAACTTCAGGCACCAGCAGTTGAATCAAACACTGTTTAAGCCTGGAAAGACAGAATTTAAGATGGATACAGGTGCTGTTCAGGCCTCAGTGCAAAAGTGAACATCATCCATTATGAAAATTTGTCTTGAATCATTATGAAGTTTGTGTATTCGTAGGCAGATCTAGGTCAAATGTTCCCAGGAGCTGGGCTGCTAATGAAACAGGTTGAAATCTAGTTTTGTGTTCATTATAATTTCCATACATTTTTTATGAAAGCTTGTACATGACCAGTAGAAAACCCACTACAGTCTTTTTAATAGAAGTACCACCAAAATGTGATTAAAATATAGGATTAAGTTTTGCTTTACTATATCAATGAACTTTTTGGTTTTGTTGATTTTTCCCCCTACTTAAATAAAGCTTACAGCAGGAGAATATATTGTATTATTTCCATTTTATCTTTATTGAGGTCAGCTCTCTGTTCCACCACAACTTTCAGGTGTTTCAGACACAAATGTCCATCTGTCTTACTCTCTAGCTTCTTCTACTGCTGGATATTCCATCTCAAGGCATTGCATAACTGTATTCCAGGAAACCAAAAGAGATCAGCCTCTCATTTTGCCAAAGAAAAAAACCCAAAAGAAACCAGGCAGGAACCTATTTTTCAAACAGCACTGTTTGAGTGCCTCGTGGTATTTAATGTATTTATACAACAGGTCAGTAAGGGGGGCAGATATGCTATCCAAGTGGGAGCTGAAGTACAGACTTATTTTTTTTTATCTTGAGAAACTTATCAGAAAAAAAAGTAATCAAAAAGAATTGTTCTACCACAGAATTCTTCTACCATTCCCCTGAAATTGTCGACATCACTAATGATGTTTTATACAGTACTTCATTTAACAGGAACCATCAGGTCTCAATACCATTATGATAGCTGAAATGTTCTGGAAAATATTAAAATATCTTCATCTGAAAAGGATGCAACACATCCTAGTTGCCACATAATTCTTACTTTGCTTCTTCTACCTTAAGTAATAAAAGAGAGAATAGGTCTCAAACTGTCAACACGCTGCATGGAACAAGGGTAACAGGGTGAGAGAGACTCCCCCTCTATGGACACGTGCACATCTAGCATAAACTGTGAGATACTTAAATTCTGGGGCAAGAACTGAGCCAAGAGAAACTGCTAAACTTGCCATTGGCATCTCACCAAAGGCCCCCACCACGACACCTTCCAATTTCACAGTGCAGCTCAGACAGAAGTCGGGAGCTGTTACCCTGTTCTTCCCTCTGTTTTCCAGAGTGTATAGTATCTATTTTATGGTTTTGACAAAATAATGATTTTGGTATTCATCTGTTGCTACTGTCTCAATTACTACTGTTCCTATTTATGTAAGGGATAGAGTTTTTACAAACTGACTGCTTTAAAACAGAACCATGCATGAGACAGCAAAGTGACAGCCTACAACACAACAGCAAAACCTACTGGTGCAAGAAATCCTTTAAACAGCCTCTTGCAGAGAGCATCCACAGTATGACATGTCAGAAGAAGGGGAAGTGCAGTAAGTACAGTTAGTCTATATGTGAAATCTGGCAAGTTGTAGGCTGCCATAACACAGGACAAGATAAGCTACTGAAAACAGGTCCCTAAGGTGAGACTTTGAGAGAAGGGAAGAAGTGAAGTCACAATCTGCTGCTGCCCCCTCATACTCATTTGCTATGTCTGGCCTCTCTAGATCTCTTCCATATTCTGTGAAAGCTTTTCGACATGGAGGGAGAAAAAGATAATTGAGAGAAAATTCATTCTTTGTGAGACCTGACACTTCTTCAAAAATCATGGAATTCCCTCCTGGATGGAGTTAGCACTAACTTCAAAGTCACCCCACCACAGAAAGAAATTAAATTATAGAATCCAGCCTTACAGAATGCTCTTCGTTGAGTATGATGCACTTGCTCCATATTGAGCAAGGAATCAAGTGAAAGAATGTGAAATACTCAAGAGGAAAGCTGCTAACATATTTTGAGTGTGTCAAAAATATTATCTGATCCTCATAAAACATAAGAAGTTCTAGACTACTTTCAGGGATATGAGAAAAAGTCATCAAACACAGAAACAAAGTAACCAGGAAGCCCCTACAGAAAAATAACCTAAATGTCATTTCTTTATTTTTTTTATTGAGAATAATTTGTCTATCTTTTTACTTTTTTCACCCATTAAACACTGTGCTAGGTAAGGAGACTGGACTGTAAAGGCCCCTTTTCTTTCAGAGAAGACACAATAGCTTTTGATAACACAGTTTTGACCTTATCCAATTCTTTACAGCCTATTTGCTATTTCTAAAGTATTATTCATTGCCCATTATTATACTAATAAACTTTATTATCTTTTATAAAGCCACCAGTGGTTACATGCTTGAATGGCCGTCAAAAAAGAAAGCTATAATAACATAACAAGGTAAACCTAATAAAACATTCTTTGTTCTCATAGTATATTTGTGATAATGGACCATTACCTTTTATTTATTATTCACATAAATGTATGATGGGATTTGTACCCTCTCCAATATTAACTATCTCAATTTGCAGAAACCATCCAAAATTTTTTGTTGAATATTTAATCTCTTTAATAAAAATAAACAGGATGTATTGAAAAAAACAATAATTTATTCAAATTTTTCCCATATTATCATTTTTATAGTCTCAGCAACTGCATGAAAATACACTCATCTCAGTGCTAAACTTTTCCTAGTTTCACCCTGAGCTAATTCTACCAACTTAAGTCACTTAAATGTGCAATAAACAAGGAGAAAATTTTAGAAGCAAAAATGGTACTGTTTGGGCCCTTGAAATACTGCTGAAATGTGGTGAAATGTCACCATCACTGTAGTTTTATACCAGAAAGCATTATTTAGACCCTGTATGCATGCAACATAGGCAAAACTAAGAGCATGACTAAGAAACTTATGACAAACATCCATGGTGTCTGTAGGTCCCATTTCATTATGCCAAGTGCTGTCTTGACACATACCTGTATACAATTTAGTAACCCCCTAGAGATGTTTTTACTACAGTTATATGGAAACAGAAAACCTCTTTCTTTGTCATGTAGCTTCTTAATTTTTTTTATTTTAACTAAGTTCAAAATCCTTTTCCACTTAGGTCTGTTAAGTATCTCTGTACTAGAAAGATCTTTCAGTGGTTTCAAACTGATATGAAATACTGGACTGGAGGTCCATCCAAACCACAAGATTAAAAAACACCTGGGAAAACAGATTTAGCAAATTGGACCTTGCTTGGGCTGCACCTCTGTTAACCATGAGAACCTCCATAACTTCAACACAGGCAAGACAGGATTTCACCAGACACCAAGAGACCTCCCAAATGCAACAAAACAGAGCTCCAAGGTGTACATAATCACGCTTACCCTGACCTCCTTTTGTCCTACACCTCGTCATGCTTTCTCTGTCAAAACACTGGTGCAGGATGAGCTTGTAAACAAGAAAGTAATGGCTCAGAACGACTTTATGTTAGGAACATTTTGCCATAGAGATCACCATAACCATTTTTATTTTTCTGACATTAATGTCTGCATACTATTTCCATCAGTGTCATGCTGAAAACTAGTGTTAAAGAGGGATAAGACACATTCTAATTTGAACTAAAACTTTTCAGCAGTATTGTGTACAACATAGGCCCAGTGCTAAAGACCTGGGATGTAAATTTAAGTGGAACACTCATCAAATGCAAGACAACCATTTATGCAATCAGAATACTGATACAACAGGAGTAGGCTCAGATCATAGCTTCATATAATATACATCAGTCAAGCAAGTAACACATTGTAAATTATTCTTGGCCTAAGATTATAAAAGTCTTCCTAATGTTCAGACTGTCTTCCTTTTGAAAAGCACATGGTATTTCCCTGGCTAGCATCTGTTAGCTGGAAAGAACCTGGAGTGAGTTATGATATATTTTCTCCAGTAATATTTTCTTACTCATATTAACTCAATATGTGCTTGTTCTCCCTTTAGAGGTAGCCATGGGAAACACCTCACTGTAAAATTAGCTTCTATTGAACATTGCAGTAGTACATTTATTTTTCATAAGTACTTTTGATGCACAGTACAAAGGACAGAAGGCAATATGTTGTCTACCTGATCAGACAGCATGACATCCCACAGAATATCAGCCTCTACTTGGACCATTTTTAAATTAATTCTATGGTACAACACTTTTCAGAATACCTTTTTATTTTGTAAGTCTTGGGATAACAGACAATCATTCTTCACACTCATGTAAATGGTTCCATTAGTTAAGTACCCTAGCTATCAAAGTTCACACCCAGACACACACATCACAGTCAAATTCTCTCCCAAGTGGGTAGAGAACCTAAATTAAGATAAACACTTTGTCACTATTATTTTTCTGTTAGATTCACATTAGTGTTTCTCTTAATAATTATGTTATTCCTCTATATGCTAAGCATCCCCTAACAGGATCTGAGATGCAAACATTTATGCTCATTATAGAAAGGTAAAATTATTTTTAAATTATTCAGGCTAGCAAGTACACAAAGAGCTTTCCACTCTTCTTATCCAGGGAACACAACACAATAATGAACATTATCAAATCAATATTCTTTGAAACTCCTGCTACTCATTCAATTCTAATCACAGGTAGACAGCAGGGAACTCATAGCTGCTCTGCCATTTTTGTCAGCAACTGTTTACCCAAATGATGGTACAATGTCATAGTTTTCACATGAATTATTTAGTTTTCTATTATTAAACTCATTCTGAAACTATTCAGAAAGGGCTGCCAACTGGCAGTGTTCTCAGAGATGCTCTATCGTTGTCACAGGCCAAAAACCTGCCCACATTTCTTAACAGAAATAACAATTTAAAGACACATATTTGTCGGCATTTTTAAATTACCTGACATTAACTTCCTAGTCATCATAATCAATCCCAATCTAACAAAATTTTTAAAAAGAAGAAATCACGTGAGGCACCTTACCAGAGCTGTAAGTTCAGTGTGGGACTACGGCTGACAGGTCCCCAGCTCCTTAGGAAATCTGTTAGGAAATCACACTCAGGAAGTATCAGTTTGTCAGGTCCAAGGTCTCATTCTGAATCATCCTGAGAAGTAACTGCAAAGAATTGTGTGGGATAAACAGCTCACAACAGGTTTCCTTTTATAGGGTTATAATCAACATCCTTTGGGGAAAATGCCATTGGAATCCCAGAATCTTTCAGGCTGCAGAGGACCTTGGGATGCCCTGTTCAAAGCAAGATAATAACTGAATTCAGACCATACTTTGTCTAGTCTGGTTCTGAAAAGCAAAGGAGCCCTCAAGCATATGCACTGCACCTTCTGTTTTGGTGCCATGTGCAAATTTGATGGGGCTCCATTCTCTTTCCAACTAATTTATAAAGATATTAAATAAACAAGGTCCCAGAACAGACCCTGGGGAACTTCACCTGTAACTAGCCTTCAGGTAGAGTAGAAACTATTGACTACTGACTAAGATCCCAGTCTTTTTCTAACTTATTCATTGTTTGTAGCCATTTTGCAGAATGCTAACCAAGGTCAAATTTAACATTATTTAGCTCAAGAGAACTGTAGGGGTATCAATGGAGAGTTTATTTCCTCCAAGTGACCATATGCTGTGAAACTGTTCCAATTTACAATGCAGACTGAACTGCTGCCTGCTGCCTGCTGCTCTGAGGACTGAATAAGTATGAAAATGGCCCTACAAAGAACTAAATTCATTCAATTAAATGTTTAGGAAAATGAAGTTTTTTGATCTTTCAGCAGCTTATTACTTCAGGGTGGTCTACACAGTATGACCACTGTCCATAAGAGCAGGAGGGAGTCAAGAGTAGAAACCCACTCAGATTTTAATAGCTGTGTGGATCTGATTCTCAGTGAGCAAAATTTGACTAAATTCTTTACTGCCAACACCCATAACAACCACAGAGACATTCGGGAAAGCAAGAAAATATTGTTGGCTGAAGGCACCTTATAACATAGGTTATAAGATGGAATAAGGGGAGTGGAAAGAAATCCTCTTCTGTCCATATTAGCAGAGCTATTTGGTTTCTCTGTCTAGGTTCACATGCTAATTGCCTGGCAGATCCACTGAATTAACATTTGCTTTTGCCTCCATCAATACAGACAGAGTAATCAAAAAGAGGGATAACAGTGAGGGATAGCAGGATGTAAACATATCTCCCCTCTTGGAGATTATGCAACATTCCATCTCACATTCAACAACCTACTAAAGGAATGAAAAAGATAATTTTTAATAGCTCATCAACAAGTCAAATAAATCCTATCCCAAATCTGAGAAATACCAGAAACTGCACATACTACTCAGGAATTCACTTGTGTGGAAAGCAGTTCCAGCCTGAAAGAACAGCTTTCAGAGGGGCGTCCAAGTGTGCTCCTGTCCTCACTTGTCCCAGTAGTGTGGTGTTACTAGCCTGTCTGAGTGGTACAGTGGTGTCTGGTACTCTACTCCTCAAAGCACAGCTTGGAATCATGGGCAAGGGTTTTAGTGGCCAAGGACCACAGTGAGAAATCTGAAGAGAGACATATAAACTCCATGTTTTTATTAACACTTCACAAACAAAATCCGCTGAGTTCCACATTGACCCAAACATGCATCTTCCTTGGTTCCAGCCAGAGCTTCAGCACAGCTTTATTCAAAGCAGGACAGGGATGAGATTCTCTACTTCTGCATAAGCCCAAGGACCTGCCTCTGCATAAAAATTCAAGTTCCAGAGATGGTATAAATCTTGACTCACACATGCAGAATATTTGCCTTCTGTTCAGCAGGTTTTTCACCAGAAGATGTGTGACATTAGCTTATCCCTAAAACAGAGAGAAAGCAGGAACCTTATCTATCTTCCACATGGGTTGCAGGATGAAGTACAGCCAAATAGGGAGTCAGTGTTTGTGGTTTAGACTTTCTTTTCTCTGCAGTTCTGGTCAGAGCAGGACTATACCAGCTCCTAGATACCACATCTGGAGCAGTGGACCAGCAACAACTAAACAGCACAGAAATACATAAAATCCTTTCAGTGCCATCCAAAACCAGAAGAAACTACTCAAGTTATTACATGGAGAAAAATGTTCACCTGTCTGTCAGTACTAATAGATTAACAATTCTCCAGCTTTCTATTGAAAAAGGAAAAGTCAGTCTTTATCCCTTCATGTTTCCTTGCCATGAAATCTCTTGAAGGAACATTTACTATTCCATATGCACAGTGTGTCACCTCATTTTATTTTAGTGCACTTATTAAGAAGGAAAATAGGTTTTATTCTTCCTTTTATTTTTCTATGCTACCTGAAATGAAGAGGATACAGAAGTTAGCTCATAAATATTTATGCAAACCCCTGAGTAAACTCAAGAGCAAGAGCTCAGTAAGTAAGCAAAGGGTGACCCTTCCCAAACAAGTAGAAGTAAAACTTGTGGTCGTCAAGAGACTAATATAAATTAATAATGTATATGTCTCAAAAATCTTTACCTATCTCTGAAACTTTCATTGAGTTTTTCAGCTAATACTTGAAGCAATATATAACTTGCTGGAAATGGAGGATAAATACCCCTTATAACCTAAGCAACATGACACCACACCCTCTCTCAGCTACCCGCTCTTCCTACAATTTCAGTCATCTGAGGGATGATTCTTAGCTCTATGCAATCTCCTTGGCCCTTCCTTAGTTTCCTGGTGAGCTCCATCCTTCTCCTGTCACCAATGTTTCATTGAGGACAACCAATAAAAGTGTTTAATCAGCATAAAGCAGCCAATAAAAGAGATCTTTTAGATAGATAATGACTTTGAAAATCAGTTCAGAGAGGAACATCTGTCAGACAAGCATCTAAGCTTACTCTTTTCTGCTTTCCATGGCACTTGTTTGACCTTAGGAAGGTTTCCAGTAGAAAACCTAGACCTTGGTAGACATCACAAGCACAGCACAGCAGCACAAAGAAACATCAGCTAGGCACTCTCAGCAGCTGCATGTATTCCAGCACATAATTCACACACAGTCAAGTGGACAGGTCTTCTCCTCTGAAGTGAGGTATTTTTCACTTGGCTACAAGAGAATTCTGTCTTAAAGTCCAGTCAAGTGGGACAACTGATTTAATAATGTAGCACACATTGATGCTTGTGTCAGCAAGACATAAAAGAGCAAGATGAATTATTTCTGCAACATGAAAACTGCACATGACAAAGGCCTTGTAGTGCTAGGATGCAAGAGAGGTGAAGAGACTGGAGTTTTTACTGCATTTTTTTTTTTAATGACACAGAAAAATAAACAGAAAATGCAATGGACATTTTCTGAGTCAAACTGGTTCTTGTTATGTTGTTTGCCTAGAGTAATAGTATGAAACAGCTATTCACAGCTGCTTCACATTCACACTGTGCTGTCATTTAGCACCATTACTGGGCTTCTGGGAACTCTTGGAGGTAATGACACATGCTTTCATTTTAGATAGAATTATCTGCATGTTCTTAAAATCCACTAGAGAGTACATCAATTAACATATCCCAGATATCAATCCATAAAGCTTGCTTGTATTTTTGGTGGTGGTGATTTATTGTTTTTAAGCAGTTCTATTGTTTCTGCTTTCATTAAATTATTGCTTATTTAATCAGAGATCTGCTGTTTTATTTAAAATTTAAAAAATGAATTTAAAAACCCAAACAAACCTAAGGAACTCATGAATTTTTATTGGGGAGACACATAAATGTGAAAGGGGAGAGGTTTTTCATAGCTTCTATTTAAATATATTATAAAGTGCAGAGATGTGACAAATTCTTTTTCTTTTCTTTAATCATCAGATACTAAATACTTTCATATTAAATTTGTCAGACATAAATGTGTTGGGTTTTCATGGGCTGGATTCTGTGACCAGCTGTCAGGAAATTCCCCCATGTCTGAGAGAGCCAGTGCCAGCCACCCCCGAGACAGAGCTGCCATGGCCAAGGCTGAACCTGCCAGAGACAGTGGTGGCACCTGTGGGATAAGGGCTGGATGCACCTGCAGCTGAATACAGTAGGGAGAATATGTGAGAGAAACAACTCAGCAGACACTGGTGAAGAAGAGGTGCTCCAGGTGCTGGAGCAGCCTGTGGGGAGCATCGCAGTGAGGCAGCTGTGCCCCAGCAGCCCATGGATGTTCAGGGTGGGGCTAAGTATGATTAAGGGTAAAAAAATTTCCACAGTTAGGAGAAAATCTTTTTGACTGTTGAATAGGTGTTGAACAGTATAGAAGTTTAACTTGTAAGTTTGAACCTGGTTTTTTTTTTTTTCCTCCAAGATCAATATAAATGATATTGTAAGTGTAATGGCTGGCTTTAAAAATGCTCACCAAGCATTTTAAAAACAAGAATGTGATATTTCAATTATGTGTCTTAAGAATGCATAAAAATCTCTTGCAAGAAGTCTGTGAAATTTATGTACATTAACCATTTAGAAATAATTTAAGGAAACAGCAACAACAACCAACAAAAGTCTTTATGCATTTCCTGGCACCAGTTTGTCAGGTGTCTTATCTTCAGCACAATTAAGAGGGATTTATAAAGAAAGGATTGTTCACACAAGGACAGGCTGTCAGCACATGAGATCTTGATTTTTATCTAGGGTCATTGAAATGCAAGGTTCACTCAGATGAAAAATCTGAATAATAATGTTCAAACACTATTAAAAATCTGAATAATAATGTTCAAAACACACATAAGTATGGTTACTTATTTGTAACCATATTATACGACTGGAAAGAATCTAAGAATCTAAGAATGAACATTCATAGAGGTTCTGTGAAATATACTAGATAATCACAAGTCCCAAACAGTCTCAGGATATCCTTTTCCAATAGCTGTGTATTCAGTGTATTTTTCAGTAGGATTTTAGTCTGATTCTGCAGTTCCTGTGTGCCAAAGCAATACTGCAGGCAGAGATCTTCCAGTGTGTATGCCTCTGAGAAGAATTAATGAGAAAAAGAGCAAGAAAAAGGGTGTTTCTCAGCCTGCCAAAAACATCCTCCAGCATCTGGGTAAGTACAAATAGTCCTTCTATAAGAAATCTTTTACATACATAGTTGTTATTGTAATTTTGACACAGAAAAGCGTTTTTATCCTATATAATCCTACCATTTCTATATGAAGGTATCTGAATAAATGTGCAAAATTAGTGTATATGAGCAAGAGTCATGTAAAGTGAAATAATACTGACATAATGAATTTTTCTGGGAAAGAAATCAAAGAACAAACTTGCCTAAGTCATACTTAAAGCAAATTGTGATGCAGGGAAGAGAATTTTGATCTTCAAAGTCACTGGGTTTATGATTCTCTTAGCAGAGTTTTCTCTTATTGAAACAAGAACACCCAAAATACAGAAAAAGCAGTGGAAAGTCCACAGGTTGAAAACGCTAATCAGATGTTAATCTAAAAATATACAGAATTTAATCGAAGGCAATAATTATGTCATTATTTTTGAAACTGTAACATAGAATTCTACTCAGGACATTAAATGCTCTGAAAATTTAAATTATTATCCCTACCTTAAACAGTATGTGTGCTCCAGAAAGTACAGCAAGGACAGAAGCACAGCACTGGCTCTTGGAGAGATTTTGTTGAAATCGACCTCTAGGTCATGTTTTTATAACGTTTACATGTGTTCACATTAAAGGATATCAAGATATGGAAATAGGTCTTAAGCTCAACTTGTACTACATTTTATTACCTTATTATTATATTGTAGGTCACCATGCATAAAATGGTCTATATACTTTAAATAACCTATTTAATCATTCTGGATTTATTGTGACAACCACCTGTGAGACAGAGATGCCCAGATATGGCACCTAGGCTGACCATAGCACTGCCTGAAATCAGAGGTAATAAGGCAATAATTTGTAATTCAACCAAGCATATCAAGCAGTGAAATGGATTTATGATGGTGTTCTGTGAGAGAAATGAAGGTCAGTTTTCAGCAGTGAAGGTGCTGTTGGCTGCAGAAGTATGTGATGAAATTATATATAAGTTTCTGTCATTCTTAAAAAAGAGAAAAGGAGCTGAATGAACTTTCATTCTGTGGTTTAAATTATTTCCTGTCCTTTCCCACAAGACAAGATGGAAGATCATATCAAGAGAACAACACATTGTTATTTATCTTACATCAGCTAAAAATAAAATAACATCATGTCTGCCTGAATCTAATGGTAGGAAGGTATTTCATAACTTAGATTCTTTTAGTATTTCACCAATAAAATTGATAATAAACATGAAAAAAGAAAGCCATTGTTGCCATTGATATCTTCTGTACAGATGGACAGAATCTTCCCAATGGTTGTTTTTTGGAGTACTGCAAAAATTGGAATGTTTGGGAACTAAATACTATCAAAGTTCTGTGGGGAGAGAGGAGATCCTGATGGCTAATATCTGACAAACTTTCATTTTCTGCATTATTTATTACTATGTTTAATGTGTAACTATGATACCAACATCTCACCACCTCGTTTCACCTCGCAGTTTCCTGCTAGCATCTCATCTACAGATGCTCACTGGCATAAATATCTCTAAAGCTGTCAGTATAAATATCCACAAATCTACAACAGATGCACTGGTGCACCTTGGGAAGAATTCTTCATGGACATTAAACCAACCACTCTCCCTTTACCATCATAGTTTTTCTTTTTGATCTTGAGGTGCACATCTGTGCCAACTTTAGTCTAACACTGTACTTCACCTTTTTTCAAAGGGTCTTATCCTATCTGATCCCTACCTTGTAGTCCTAACTGTGAAAAATGTTTTGTACAGCGTCCAAATTGTGCTTATTTTTAAAATGTAGGTGAAAAAATATTTAAATTTGTATGAAGTTCTAGGGGATGGGGGGAAGCAAAAATGTATACCTATGAATCAGTCAGCCAGATTAACATGAAACACCTTTATTTTAATTTTTTTCTAAAAATTCTTATGATTAGGATGATAAGTAAACAAAAATTGAAAGACTCACCAATGAAAAAAAAAAATTAAATTCCATAGAAACTCTTCTGGCAACTGAGCATTTAATATAGCAAGACTTGAGAATTATTAATTACAATGTAAGTGAAATTTACCAAGATGTCCAAACTCTGTTGTCCTACCAACTCAGCTTTTAAAGCACAAGATATAATGAAGGCTGAGACCCTGTCGTCAAAGACTCAAGGATCAATTGTTATCAGAGCAAGAGATGGTGCTTAGCAATTTGGAGGACTGTCAGAAAAAAGTATGATGTGTATTCATTTGATTATGGTATATAAAGAATGCAGGATGAATCAAATAAATAATGGCTTTGAATTTAGTCCTTGATTGACTACATTCCAGATACACTGAATGCATAAATTAATCAAAACTAGATCTACAATGGAAAGGAAGAAAGTCTAATACTTTTGCTAATCCCCAGCAAAGGAATAGAGTACTTTATGATACAGTAACTATTTTAATATCTACTTGCATAATTGTGCTGCATTCTACAACAAATATCATGCATTATATATACTTTCTTCTTATTCTCTTTGAACAAATGTCTTGTAGTTCAGGAGAATATTGTGCAAGAAATACATTGGAAGGCCAGTTTTTGTTTTATAAAATTAAATAAGGAAGGAATCACACTAATTAAAAGACTTAAGAAAACTTAGAGCCCCAGATAGCCCACTAGTATAAGTGTTTTCTGGGGATGCTTCTCCCCATGGAGAAGCTGCAGGAGTGGCTACAGTGAGCAGCTACCAGACGTCAGAGCAGCTGCCCCTGTGTCCAACTGAGCCAATGCAGTTGGCTCCAAGATGGACCTGCCACTGGCCCGGGCTGAATCCATCGGTGATGGTGGTAGTGCCTCTGGGTTAGGCATACAGCAAAAGGAAAAAAGTTATCATTCAGGAGAAATTGTAGCCAGAGAAAGAAGGAGGGAGAATATGAGAGAGGAACAGCCCTGCATACACCAAGGTCAATGCAGAAGGAAGAGCAGCAGGTGTTCCAGGAGGCAAAGCTGAGATTCCCCTGCAGCCTTTGTTGAAGACCATGGTGAGGCAGCTGTGCCCCTGCAGCCCATGGAGGTCCATGGTGGAAGGGAGATCCATCTGCACCCCATGGAGGGCCCCACACCAGAGCAGGCTGTGATGCTATAAGAGCATGCTAAAACAGGTTCCTGGCAGAACCTATGGCCTCATGGACTTGTGACCCCATGGGAGACAAACATTCTGGCTGTTTGTTCCTGAAGGACTACACCCTCTGGAAATGGACCCGTGCTGGAGAACAAACTGCAGCTTGTGGGAAGTACTTATTTGGAAAAAGTGTTGGAGGACTGTCTCATGTGGGAGGGAGCCTACACCTGAGCAGAGGAAGGGTGTGAGAGTCCTCCCTCTAAGGAAGAAGGATTGGAAGAGACGATATGTGATGAACTGACCACAGACCCCAGTCTGTGTCTTCCTGCACCATGGGTGGGAAGTAGGTAGAGAATCCAGGAGTGAAGATGAGCCCAGGAAGAAGGGAGAGGTGGGGGAGGATAAGATTTGATTTTATTTCTCATTATCCTATTCTGATTTCAGGATTGTCTGATCCTGTCTGGCCCTGCTTGCAAGGCCCTAATTACAGCTGTGGGCCAGCAGTTGCCAGCAAAGACTTCTCATCCTCCCTGCTGTGGTACAACCAATTACCCATGGTAAGCTGTTTGCTGATAGTCAACTAGAGGGAGCATCAGCAAGTGCCATTGTTGCACTCTCCTCCTGGGATCAGGAGAACAATCACTTTCCCCTTGCCCAAGGTGTATAAACAGATATCAATACAAATAGTGATACTATCCTGACTACTGCAGATTCATAATGCACTCATGTAATTATAGATAGAGATGTATAAAATTGAGCCTTCACTGTAGTCCCAGTGAGATATGTTGCTGTTTTACACTAATTGTTTGAAGACATATGCCTTAAAATAACTAAGTTATTGTGATAGAGGAACTAATTACTGAAACCTTTTCCCAGTCTCCAGTATTGAAAGAAGAAATGTACGGGGGATGGGTTATTGGGCTACAGGATGCTGAGGAAACCACATATCTGTTTTCTTTTGCTTCTGATCAAACTAGAGTGGCAGTTGTTTCAAGGAAAATGCACAGAAATCTTTTTATTTCTTAATGTAATTCAGAAAACTCCTTCAGGTGAATCATAACAGAGCATGCAGAATGCTGTTAGGAAAGAACAGAGGTCTCTATGTAAGTAGACTAGTTCTGCTGACCTTGATAAATTGATTAAACTATGCATCATTATGATCCACAGTAAACTTCTGTTCAAAACAGAGTTTTGAGAAAAACTCTACAAAAATGTTCAAAATGCCAAAGAAGGAGTGAGATCTGAGCATGACTGAAAGCTACTTTTAAGCTTATATTCTTCCTTTGATGCAGACTTATAAATCCAATTAACATTAATGAGAAGTGTGCTGTGCCCATATGCAAACCATGAGCTGAGATTCCCTACTGCCCCTCCAAGATTCCTTTGTATAATTCAAGTATTGAACTGTTACACTTCAAGCATATTTTGACTTAAAAAGTTTCAAAGTTTAATGTTTATTCTGCCTTAATAAAAATTAATAGCAACAAAATATAATTGCTTCAGTAATGTTTTGCAAAAACATCAAAGTCTTTTATGTTTCTGCAGTTTGGAAAGAAAACTCAAAAATAATGTTGATGTATTTTGCACAAATCATATAGCCTACATTGCATAAATCACAAAGTTATGACAGTTCTGTAAATATTGCATTGTAAGGTGTTCAAGTGAGATTTCTAAATAGACAAATAGAAATCAAATAGAAGGAGGCACAATCCCTGATTTGGAGGGAAAAAATTTGATCAGAGCTTAGAACTGCAGAAAAACTTTCTTGGTTTCAAGACAATATTCTTCAGAGGAAGGAAAAAAAAATCTTCAAAATGTAATGAAAGACTTCAATTGTTCCCTGAAACAGATTTTAAAATGAGGAAAGTAAGGCATCTGCATTATTAATCAGAAAAATACATCCTACGAATTTTAATACTGTATTTGTTATTTTCTGCTGAACACGTTGTTCCTCATAACCTGACAAGGTGATGATCCCAGAATCAAAACAGATGGTCTTTAAAAAGATCTACAGATCCTCCCTTTTAATGAATCTCAAGAATCCTACAGGATTTATAATAAAGCTACTCATACATATAAAAAGAAATATGCTTCTTCAGTAGCTTGCTTAACAATATTTCTATGAAATCAATTACCTATGTCTGGTGGATTTTATGACTAAGTTAAGAGACACCTCCCTGCTGTTCCACAGCTGGTGCTCTAATGCTACATTCTAATTATTCTTCCTTTCTGGATTGGGGAGTATGCCTATGATTTTTCTTATTCCCAATTTTGCTCTGTCAGCTACTTAAAATTCAGTCAATTTTCCCATTCTACCCTCTTGGCATGGAAAAAGATCAGCATCCACTTACCAAGCTGCCACTGGGTTCTTTCTCAATCCCTGTCATTGTCATCAGTCAAGAGTTCACCCCTGTTTTGTATTAGACTACTGCTGACCTGTGTCTTCTGCATTTCTACCAACTTCTCCATCTTTTAAAATTATCTCCTCATCCCAGAGTGCTTCTTATTTTGTTCTCCCTTTCATATGCTGGAAATCGATTATATTCTATACCCTGGGAAGAGATGGTTATATTTTTTTTATATGGTTGTATAATGAATCCTTGAGTGTTTTCCCTTCTGTCAGCCACAGCAGTACAAGTTATGATGCAGTGACTAGTTCAGTGGAAAAGGGAAGAGCTACATAGATCATCTATCTGGACTCAGTGTCCCATAACATCCTTCTCTCTAAACTGGAAAACTATTTGATGGGTGGACCATTCAGTGCATAGGAAATTGGCTGGATAATCACATCCAGAGATAAGTGGTCAATGTCTCAATATAGATCTCAATGAAGATCAGTGAGGAGTTGGAGCCCTGAGGAGCCCACACTGGGACCAGTACTGTTTAATATCCTGATCAAGGACATAGACAGCAATGAGTGCACCCTCAGTAAGTTGCAGATTACACCAAGCTGAGTGGTGGGGTTGAAACTCATGAGGTTCAGGATGCCATCCAGAGGGACCTGGTCAAGCTTGAGATGTGGGACCAGTGAATTTCATGAGAGACAACAAAGTCAGCTTCAAGGTCCTGAACCTGGGTCAGGGCAGCCCCAAATATCAATATAAGCAGGAGGCTGAAGGGACTGAGAGCAGACCTGCTGGGAAAGACTTAATGGATGAAAAGCTGGACATGAGCTGGCAGTGTGTGTTTGAAGCCCAGAAAGACAAACACATCCAGGGCCACATCCAAAGCAGTGTGACCAGCAGGGCGAGGGAGGGGATTCTGCCCCTCTGCTCTGCTCTGCTCTGCTCTGCAAGACTCCACCTGGATTGCTGCATCCACCTCTGGGGTCCCAGCACAGGAAACACATGGACCTGTTAGAGCAGATCTACCAGAGTAGAGACAAGATGATCAGAGGGATGGAGCATTTGTGCTATGAAGAAAGGCTGTGAGAGTTGGGGTTGTTCATCCTGAAGAAGAGAAGACTCCAAAGAAGCCTTATTTTGGCCTTTCAGTACTTAGAGAGGTTTACAAAAGAGATAGGAACAGGGTTTTTGGTAGAGCTTGCTGCAATGGATCAAGGAGAAATTGCTTTAAATTAAAATGGAGTAGGTAGATTTAGATTGGATATAGGAAAAAATATTTTATGATGAGGGTGGTGAAACACTGAAACAGGGTGCCTGGAGATGTGGTGGATACCACATGCCCAGAGACATTCAAGACCAGGCTGAATGGGGCTCTGAGCAACCTGATCTCGTTGAAGGTGTCTCTCTAGGGGAGTTTAACTAGATGCCCTTTACAGATCCTTTCCAATCCAAACCATTCTATAATATTAGGCAGTAAAACTACTTAAGGATACTTAATAATACCTATTTGTGCATTGTATAGATAATGAAAGAAAGTCTTTAAAAATACTGTACTAACTATCCTATACAGTTATTTATAACATTCAATCAATGATTTAACAGATTTCTACCAGTTAACTGGTTCCTGTTACAGGAGCTCAAACCTCCTGTAAAGTGTTCCTTCAAGAGTTAAGCACTCCCTGTCTTGGAGAGTTACCACACTGGAACAATGGAACTTTTAATTGCTCCTAATTCTTCTGCCTGACCAGGAAGGAAAACAAGATGAAAAATGTACATTGTATTTCACAGGATTTATCCAAACATCCCCATGATGTTATCATCACAGTTTATTATTTGAATACAAACACAGCCAAAAAAGCCCAGAAAAACTCTTAATTGCAAGTTTCAGCTGGGTTCCATCGAGGTAATATGATACTTCAAAACTACAAAACAACTCAAATTCTGTGATAAATCAGAGCTCAATGGAAATCAATGGTGGAATAGATTTATTAACTCGTATAACCTAGTACACTGACAGTATGCTATCTATCCATACTTGGTGCTTTGTTCAGGTTTGTTTTCAAAGACCTCCATAAAAATTGGGAAAACATTTCTATGTTTCTTCAAAATTACTGAATAAAATATAATTATGAGTAGAAAACCAGATGTTTCCTGAAATTTTTGCCGAGTATATAACTCACTAGAGACATTGCAGTGGATCTTTTTCTGTTAAAAGGTTCACTGCTTGAAAAAGCATCATAACCTTTGAACTCCATTTTGGTGGTGTTGTGGGGTTTGTTTTATTTTATCTAACTGTTTTCATATATACTTCCTCCTGTACTACATAGAAATAATTTTCCTGAAGCCCTTCATATAAATGTAGAGAACAATAATGTGAACCTGCAATACCATTTTATTGAAATCTCATATATTTGGCTCTTCTAATCTTCCTTCAATCCTTCCCCTTTAACCTCCATTGTTTGTTTCTGGTTTTCACTGTACTCCATCTGCTTTGTGATAATGTGATGGTGTTTTGTAATTTTGAATAGAAATCTCTACCAAGAATGAGATTTTAAATATAATTTTAAAGCAGTGTACTTTACATGGTTTGAGGCATTACAGACATGATGTGGAGCTCTAGTGTATGCTTTCTAATAGCCCCCAGCTAGTAGAAATTCCCTTGTTGTTTAAGTGGAAGAGGCCTATGATTTCAGAGAAGAAAGGTGTAATTTCCTCTGCATTCATCCATTCAGTTAGCTGGTAAATGTGATTTCTGAGTACACAGGCATCCATGAATGGCTTTATAATGATCCTGCAGTAAATTAATGTTATTTAATCTGAAGAGACTTGAAGGCAGCAGCTGCATCAGATGATGTTGGTCCCCTCCTGAAACACAAAAGTAGTTTTGGTGGTGTATCAGAAAGGCTATCTTTTGTGGAGGGGAAAACAGGACAAACCAAATAAAATGTAAGGACATAATTTCAGCAACCTTACTAATGGTAGAACTGCTGATGAGAGAGTAGAGTTTCCAAAAGAAAAGTGGTGGGAATGTAGACCTGAGGGGAGATGAAATCCAACCAGGAGGAAAATAAAGCTGTTGAGTCACCGCTAACATTGTGAAACATTAAGAAGCAGTGAGCCCTTGCAAAATGTAGCTAAATGAAACCTGCTGGGCATAGAGATCATCATGAACATAAAAACTTGGACAATACATTCGCTTGTAAACACTGCAAATTTCCTTAAAGCTAGAATATGGGGGAAAAAGGAGAAAGAAATCTAAATTCAGAGAAGGATCTACTAGTAATGCAACCTTAGAAAAGCACAAATATAGGTAGTATTTTTCACTCTGAGAAGGTGGGAAACTATACACAAAACCTGTTAGATATTCCCTTCATTTTGTTCTATGGATTATCTTATTTTCTTTGTCTTTCTCAGGGACTGGCTGCTTTGGTCTCCTGCCTTGACTCAGATGACACTGTTCCTCATGAATCCTAGGTCACTGATCTGCTGATACCAGACTTGTGAACAGGCCACCTGGAAACAAAACATTGTCCCAAACACTCTAAAGAAATGGGGAGACTTGTTGCATTGCTTCCCATACCAGGTAGCAAAAAGAGAAGATAATTATTTATTTCTCATTTCCATTAGCCATCAGAGTAGGTGGGGGTTCTGTTAAAGAGCTCAGGCTTCTGACTCAGCCTCCATATGGCCCCTACCGAGGGGTTAAGCACTCAAACTTCTGAGAGATCATCTGTGTGAACCCATTTGACCAGAGGCTTCTTGTGCATGTATAGATTTACTTTGCAAGCTACGAGTGATAAAACACCATCACATTTCTAAAAACTTAGCAGTGTATAGCAATGCCAGAAATTACTGAGTTTCTACACACAGAAATCAATACCTAGTAAAATCAACTATCAGAAAAATGAAGAGTGGGAGAGAGTTAAGAATAGTATCCAATTAAAGCTAATGCAGCTTTAAGTAACAGATGTTTTTAGCAACATCTGTGAAAATGAATACACTTGTTTTTCATTCAGTTCAGAGAAAAGTTTTCTTTCACTGTTCACTGTCTCCATTAGAATATATTAAACCACTTAAAGCACTTAGCACCTTTTGTGAAATTCATGTCTTCAGACATGCACAGTATTTTGAAAAGTAGAGAATGCTTATTTTTTTAACCCCTCCAAAGCATTTGACCATCACATCTATTCTATGGTTGTTTCCACCTTCAGACCATTCATCTTCTCTTAATAAATAATGTTAATGAGTTGTTTTCCTGCACTTACAAGCATGCAGACTAAATAAGGAATATCCATTTTGCTGGTAAAAATTTAATTTGCTGAATTATCTCCATGCTCTGGCATTGTACTTCTATACAGATGCTGACTTAATGTGCAGCATTTGAGAGAACTTCAATGGAAAAAAAATGATGAGGGTAACTTCCTATTTATTTACTTGTAATCAGAAAGATAAACAAACTCATTTTTCCTTGCCGTGAAATCATGAGAAGCTCTAAATCTTAAAAACCCACTCTAAACAACGATATACTAAGCCATGCAAGTATTATTTGCACATACTTTGTGTATGAGATCAGTTAAGAAATTGGTTTATCTCATGGATAATGGACCTACACCAGTCAGGATATTTTTAATTTGAAAGGATGTTCTGTTAAAACAAAGATAGCAGATTTGGAAGATCATATATTATTGAACTTGTTTGGATCTGCTCAAACATTCTTAATGAACAGATAGTAAAGTATAAAAAAAAAAGTCAACAGAAAGTACCACAATATGAAGGAATAGGAGAGACTGGCATCAGCTGCATCAAGGAAAAACATTGCAACTGGATTGTAACCTTTCCTTCTTCTTTTACATCATCAAATACATTCACTTTTCATAAGTCATAATAAGAGCTGGGACAAAAATATTTTAAGTGTTCTTTGTCTAGCAATTCAAATTAGAAAAAGAAAAGGAAATATATACAAGCTACAATTGAAAAAAAACCCAACATAGTAAAGGGAGAGTTTGTTATCTAGGAATCATCATGTTTATTCTGTCATTTTATATCTATTTGGCTAAGCATGGTTTTATTTATAAAAACATACTGGAGGGTCAGGGTTATAACAAATGAGGTGGATAATGGGAAGATCTTGTGAAACTCAGGGAGAGAAAAGTTCAGAAGTTAAAGGCAGAAAGCTCCAGAAAAATGAAAGTGTCTGACATAAAACTAAGTCTACACAGCAGAAATCTTCAGGGCAAGCACAGCAAGATGGATGTGGGTTGAAGTGGGTTGGGATGCAATGGGAAAGAATTATGAGAAAAGAATAATTGAAGCAAAATTACCAAATAGTTTATTTACGTTCCAAAGAATAGCAATTTTGAACACCGAGAAAGCTTAAACCCCTACCTCTGTCATGAGCCACCTGAAGAAACACAACATTTTAGAGAATTACAGTCGCATATATAATTTTTTAAGTTGCATGTACAATTTTTAAGTTGCATATTTATGTGAGTGGCATATACGTATTTTAAGGTGTGACAATAAAAAAAGGTATGAATCGATGTATTATGTTTACATGGCAAGGTTGGGAGCTGGATAGGCACTGCAGGGGTGACTTCTGGAGAAGAGGATGTCACACTCATATTGGACAGATTCTGTTCCAGCCAGCTCTGGAATGGAACCACTGGCCAAAGCAGAGCCCCCACAGTGATACATTTAAGAAAGAGGGGAAAAAAATGCTGTGCAGCAGCTCTGGGAAAGCAGAGTAAGAAAAAATTTCAGAGAAAAAACTCCACAGAAACCAAGGTCAGTGCAGAAAGAAGGGGAGGAGAAGCTGCAGGTGCCAGAGCAGCGACTCCCCTGCAGCCCCGGGTGCAGCCCGTGGTGAGGCAGCTGTGTCCCTGCAGCCTGTGGAGGTCCAGGTGGAGAAGAGACCTTCAGGCAGCCAGACCATGGGGGAATTCATGCTGCAGTGGGTGGGTATGTCCTGAAGGGAGCTGCAGCCCATGGAGAGGAGTCCCTGCATGAGCAGGTTTGCTGGCAGGATCTGTATTCCATGGGGGACTCACGCTGGAGCAGCCTGCTCCTAAAGGACTGGACTGCTCCACAGAGGGGACTCTTGCTGGAGCAGTTTGTGAAGCACTCTATTCCATGGGAGGGACCCCAGGCTGCAGCAGGGGACTGTGTGTGAGAAGGAAGAAGTGGCAGAGGCATTCGTCACAAGGTGTTATGAACCAGCTGCAACCCCCACTCCCTATCCCCTCCATCTCTTGGAGTGTGGGATGTAGAGGATTTGAGACTGAAGAAGACAAGGAGCTTGAGATGGATGGGGGGAAGTGGTGGAGGGAAAGTAGTTTTAGTTTGGTTTTTGTTTCTCACCATCCTACTCTACTTTAATTGTCAATAAATTAAATTATTCTTCTCAAATTCAAGCTTGCTTTGCCCATCATGGTAACTGGTGAGTAACAGGTGAGTAATTGCCCTAACCTTATCTCACCCCATGAGTTTTTTCTTCTTATTTTATCTTTATGTCCTTCTGAGTAAGGGGAGAGAGAGACCAGTTTGGTCTGGTTTGGGCACCTGGCACCCAGCCAAGCTTCATATGCTACTTTTGCACAGTCATGTTTAGATTTATACCCATAAATGACAGTCAGGGTTTAAAGTAGAATGAATTTGCCCTTCTTGCATATGCACATTAAAGTACTAAACTGGAGGAAGTGGATTTCCTACAAGAAGAAAAATCTGTCCAAATGAACTGTCATGCCCCACTGCCTAAATAAGTAATGCTTCCACCAACAGTAAGAGGTTAATGTGCAAACAAAGAAATTTTGAAGGTGAAATTAGATGGATTTCTAAAGAGGAAAAAAAAACCTTTTTGCTGGCTCCATACCAGATGTCAGGAAATCTCACAGGATGCACCCTTCAGGACTCTTCCTGAAAGGAAAGTAAGTTTGGGTGGAGTTTGGTAACGCAGAAAGCAGAAATTCCAGGCATATCCGTGAAAGGGCAGAGTGCTTGGATTAAAAGCAAATTTTCTCCCTCCAGGAAGTGAGTATCAGATCAGCAGCTCTGTGATTTGGCTCACAAATCAATAAATGGACAGGAGAACAAAATGTTACCCAGTAACCCAAAGAAATTATTTCTTGTTAGGAACCAGGCTGAGAGGAAATGTATACACATTGACCTAGTGCAAATACATTTATCTACTGCAGTAACATCTTGGAAAAAAAACTATATGAACATCAAAACAAGAATATTACATTTCTCAAATCCTCACAGTGTGCCTGGATGAGTACAACTCAGGACCAAGCTCTTGGTATTTTTGTTGCACAGGAATATGATCCTCTTTGAATATGAGCACTAACAAGTAGCCAGAAGGGATGGAGCACAAGATATTTACAGGGAATAATTTTGGTCTCAGATGTCTTCATTATGCTCAGAAAGTAGAACATCAAAATGTGTGCATAAGTGTGTTGGCATAAAACAGACATAAAATGCCTATGTGCAAAAGATCTGTGTGCAGTTTCCTCTTACTGCAAGAACACCTTAAACTTATGAATTTTAGTAAAGACTTAAAAGAGGGTTAAAAAGCAACAAAAGTAATATTTTGTATCTTTAACTACAAAGACTTTAGAAAATAATAACTAAGCCAACACCATTTTTAAATCGTGTCTCACAAGTGCTCCTGGATAACGGAGATGACAGTAAGTGGGCTGAAACATATGATCCAGGGTTTCACCCCATCTTTGATTTCATGAATATACAACCTGAATAAAGACTATAGGAGAGAAATTTAAAGCTCAGTAATATTTACCATGGAAGTAGTGAATTTAAAGAATTAACATCCTTTATTCAATAGAACCTCTAAAGCTTAATCCAATTTTCACAGAAGCCAAAGACAACCTTCTGGTCTTTTGTCATTGATCATTTTGTAAGGAATGCAAGGCTCTGTTTCTTTGCTGTAAATGGTACATTCAAAATAAACCCTCATTGTAAGACTAATTGCACTTATGTGATAATGTAAATGTCAAGCTTATTTTCCAATGTGCATTTTTCAGATGATAATCTGAAAGCAATGCTAGTGCTCTGCATTTTAGGTAGACTGAATTACTGAAGGTCAATTCAGTCAAGTTATTTGGAAATGAGAGTATATAATGACATTCACTAGAAACAAAAGAGGTGAGTAATTTTGTTTTTAGATGAAGGAGAACAGAGTACATTTGCACATGCATGTATATTATTCAGTACATTGCAGGACTAAAAGAGAGGAAGCTATGTACAAGATGTCATTCAGTTGCTGTTTCCTTGATAGTATTGAGTCTGAGGGTAGTAGTAGTAACTCCTCCATTATCATCCTAGGCAAGAAAGTACTTTGAACATTTCAGAACCTTAAATTCAACAGGAATTTTCTGCCAGCCTCATCTGAGCTAAACTTTCAGTTCACCATGGGCTGGTTTTTTCACATGAATTTTAACTCTTGACATTTTTTAACCTCTTAATTTTCATGAGGCAACTCATCTCGTTATCTGTCCTTTCAGCAGTACTTAGCTAATAAAGGCAGAAGCAAAAGAAAACCTGCTATAAATTCATTACTGCTTTTACTCCAAAGACCCAGGTTTTCTACAGTACACTCAGGGATAGTAAAACCCAGAGACAGATGAAAATAAAGAGGATTTGGCAAGACCCATTTTCTGGAGAACTGACAGGATCTAGAGGGCCCGTTGATGAAGGATCTCCAATTCAATTGCTTTTAGTATAGACAAATCAGAAATAAACATCAAAAAATCTTATTATTGCAAATATTTTGAACAAAGATTTACAGGAGAGTCAGCTTTGGATTTCTGCATTTAAGAAAAAATAATTAATTATTTCCAAAGAAGTCTATTTGGTTTTGTTTTGTTGAGCTTTTTATTTTTGCCTTCCCAAACAGGATGAGTGGAATGTGTGATTTATTCCCTGGGATGCCATAAACTAGTTTGTCCAGGACAACAGAAAACATGAACCCAGTATCATGGATTACATACACTGAATACTGCAGCCACAATTGACCCCTCTGGGCATGGACCTCAGGACAATATGTACTGGAGAGTTCCACCCTCGTTCACCAACTCCTGTGTCATGCTAGCTACCTTCCTGTCAAACAAGAAAACATATCCATCACTTTAAGCCCATTTTGGTAAAGTTTTCAAGTGCTGATAAATTCACACCTTTCCTTGACTTATTGCACTAGTAACTATATAAATGTTAAAGTAGGTGTACTTCAGTTCGTGCTTGAATTTGCTTAGTCTTACTTCAACACAAAACCAACAAGATTAATGAATTTTGAAAGCATTTCTGTTTCATAATTTTTCCACTTTAAGTCTCACATGAAGGACAGACTTCACTTTAGCAGTGCTGATAAGCATCACTGATAATCATACTGGATTGTAAAAACACATGTTAAATTCCTTGAGTTTGAAGAGCCTTTCCTGTTCTCTCTGTTGAAAACAAACACCTTAAAACTGAACTATGGAGTAAGAAAACTGTAACATATAGAATTAATATAAAATCCAAGTTGTTTTTTTTTAATAATTCAAGGCTTTATTTTTTGCTTGTTTCTCTTTAGGGATCATCACAAATTATAAATTGAAATACAAGTCTCTGCAAATTCAGACCCAGGATATTAAAATTATATTTAATCCTACACCATAAGTTTTTGGAGATGAAGTCCAAAACTAGATGCTAATTTCAGCTCCAATTCAGAAGGAGTAGAAATCTCACATCACAAAAAACATCATTAAATATTTCACTGTAACATGGCCTATCTCTCATGATAACATTAAGAGGATTCAAAATTATGTAGAGATAGTTCATAATGAAAAATATATCTAAGAATTTGTATAGCAAGAAGAAGTTATTTACATTATTTTCTCAAAGTATTATATTAAACATAGACACAGGTATTTTTTGAAAATATGGTAACAATAATTTCACCTGATTTTATTTATTTTCTGAGCTTCTGAGGGTTTCTACTGCAAATTTGGAAATATGTTTGATACCCTCTAGTGGACAAAATAATATATAACTTCTTATCCAAAAATGGCTTCAAGTTTAGAAAAAAAATACATTTTCTCAGGCAGCTCTGATCCACAAATATATAATATAAATATATGTATATTTAATATTTCATTTTTCTTCTACGTTAAATCATGTGACAAAGTCACATAACAGATTTCTCTTTCACAGTCTCTAACGACTTAGTGCAATTTCGTGTCATTGATCTGACAGTTTAATCCCAAAGTAAGGGTTGTGGGTTTTCAGAGTTCTATCAGAAAAAGAACAAAAGTCCCTCTAAAATGCAAGATAAGGAAAAAACACCTCAGCCTAGGAATCTGCCATTTACTTTTTGTAATATACTTTATAAGAAAGTACAAAGTGAGATTACTATTTTAAAATTCTGGTTTTTTTCCTTTCAGCTTTTGCTCAACTCAGATTTATACATACATATTTTTTATATCACTACAGCTACTCACTACCCATTCAATGTCAGCAGATATGGATCAGACATTGTGGATTTCATTGGGTATCTCTAAGGAGAAGCTGTGAAAGCTTCACAGATTGAATTGAGGATTATTTTGGTACATAGATGCTGCAAATATTATTTTCATAGATGTTAAAAGGCTTTGCTGGGTGAACCATTACTGTCTACCTGGAGCAGTAAATCAGATATGGGATATTTACCTTTTTCCTTTCAGTTTGTTCTTCTGTCCTATCTGTCAAGTTCTTTGCGGAAAGTGAAATTGCTTTTGGCATGTTTTGATGGTCACTATGCAATTTACACTGACTAATTTCTCTTCTTCCATGCAACTGACTGACATTACTGGCTTGACATATCAATTAACACTTTCTCAGTCTTTCCTTCCCACATCATTCATTAGTAGGTCACCTTCACTTATATACCATCATTATATCATTTGATTGCATAGCTATTTCCATCACTGATTTGACACATATATTATTAGTGCTTCTGTTTTCTCGATGCAAATGAGAGAAAATGTAATTTGACTTGGAATTCAAGAAGGTTTCTCTCCTCACATATAAGAAAATTTCATAATACATATTTAATATTCTCTTTGTCTCAGTACTTCCGTTTTTATCACCAGACACATATGTCTGAACACAATAAAGGATTTATGTGTTTAAAACCAGCAGCAACAAAGTTACATACATGGAAAAGGAACAGAATTTCCAAAGGCATGGAACTGGGTATCTCAGAATGGGATCCAAAAGAGCTAGCACACAGAATAAAGACAAACCAGTTGCTAGCCCACAAAGATTCCTAAACAGGAAGGGTAACTAAAATCATCCCTTTTGAGAACACAGATTCAGGGACGACTCTCTGTGTTCACAGATCGATTCATAGACTAAAACCCTCCCATCCATTTTTCCACATATTTCTTTTCTTTCAGAGACATGAGCCAAGCTCACTCCTGGAGCCTGGCTGGAGACCCTGGTAGTGCTGCCCAGTTAAGCAGCATGGCAGGCAGTTCTTATCTAGGACATGAAATAACAGAATTTCAACTTTTTTTCAGATCCAGATGTTTAAATTTGTATTTTTTGCCTCCTGGGAGATTGCCCTAACCACCAAGCAAATATGCTTATCTGAGTGGAGCATATGTCCTTCTCTGAAGTTACAGCAACCCTCACCAAAGACACACAAGGGTGGTGAGCAGAGCAGGGTGCTGCTCACCAGCAGCTCACTGAGGAGTGAAGACTTGGCTTCCCTGCTTCTGTGCAGCTACTGTTCTTACCTGGAGTTTGGATTAACCAGTTACTGGTTACAATGAACAAAAGACTGGCACAAGATATGCTGTTACTATGCTTGATATGATTGTCTTTGGTTTTAGAAAAATAAACAATCCTGCTTATCTGGAGGAAAGAGTAAAGTTATCCACATGCCACATTAAAATATTCTGGGGAGCAGTCTGCTTTGTTTCTGATTGCCTTCCCCTTTCTGGTCCATACAGAGAGCTTTCGTGTGAGAGCAGAGAAAAACAACTTCCATCACCTTGAAAAGAAAAGCCCTTCTTTGGGGACAGACAAGTTTTAGGACAATTATCTTTCAGCCACAAACAATAGATAGATGTAACCTGCTAACAGCAACTCAAGATTAGATTAAAAAAGCACTTTTTTAAGGTTTATGAAACCTCCCTATTTCCAGCAAAATCTTTTGTTCATTTTCCTATTTGAAGAAAAAATAAAAAAAATCCCTATCTCATGTAGCTTTTTTCTCAGATGTTATGATATTCATATTTATTGGAGAGTTTACATGTATTCCATACTCCTGGGAGTTTCTCTCCAGTCTAAAAGACTGATTAGTATTTCTTTCATGCCTGAATAGAGTTCAAAATGATCTCAACTGGAAGCAAGGGAGGGGAATCCGAATCTTTTTCTCTAACAAATCCCTTGAGCCTTACAAGGGCTCAGAAGGTAAAGCAAAGTAAGCATTGTCATACAGAGAACTCGTGTCACTATTTTTCTAAAAGAAATAACACCAACTGTTCTTGAAATTAAAACCAAACTTCTTGTACTAACCCAGAGAAATTACTTAATTTTTAAAACCAGTTTAATTTTTTTATTTCTATCATTCTTTAGCATAATGTGGTTTTTAACTATCCCATCTTTGTGTAGTGACTCAGTTTTTCTTTCTAAATAGATATTTTTAACATAAGATATGTTTAGGAGATTGGGATAAATGAAGGCTGCTTTCTCATTGTAGACATTTAGTGGTAACTGCATTTTTGTGAAGAGCTTAAAAAGCTTGGTTTAAATTTTAATCCAAACATTTTGTAAAGTTATCAGATGGCTGCTGGCACTGTAGCATTATCCACCTGAAACAAGTGGTAGAAACTCTAAACACTTGTACAAGAAATGAAAATATTACTGAATTTAAATCTTCAAAACAACAAGTTCTCAAAATTTGCCCATTTTTTGGTGATAGCAAAGGTATACGCACACACAAAGGAAGAAAGATTGCTTATTTTCAGGAGGTATGTACAGAAATAATAAAGGCTTAATACTTCTAAAAATAAAGTGTTGCAGGTTCTGGTGCTTTGCCATAAATGTTCTGATTTAATCATCACTGAATTGATCATGGCAAAGAGACCATTTCCAGTATCTCTAAGCAAAGCGCTTGCCATAGTCTCTGAGCATATTTCTAGCTAGTTTTATAGCTTATTTCATAAAGCACACACTGGAATAAAGTTTCCTTCACATAGGATCCCTGGAACTGCCCCCACTGTACCCCTGGAAAGGATTAAAGCAGGAAGGAAGCTGATTAATAAAGGCAGAGCCATGATATCACCCTCCTCTCACGCTACAAAGGCACGTGAACACTTGGATCAGACTCACTTCCTCCTGCCACTGTCAAACATGAGTAATTGCTGCCAGAAAAATGGGTTTCCAAGGTGGGTTGCCTTGCAGCACCTGGTAAGCTGGCAATACCACTCCTAACATAATACCTCTCCTAAATACTTCCCCTCTCAACATAATGCCTTTGAACCCAGATCAAAAGCAGGGTCAGGATGAGTACCTTCCCTCAGGTGTTCTGCAAGAAATCTATAACCTACTGCAGCCTTCAGCTGTAGTTCTCCACAGCTGAGAGATGCCCCACTTTCTCTCTAGGCTGCATTTCATGATCTGGTCACCTTCTACATTCCCCTGGAATGAGAGTTCCCCTGGAATTCCTCTGAGTTTCTGACATGCAGGACTGGGGAAGATCTCAAGCTGAGACAATGAGGTGAGACTGTGAGGCCTTGGAGCATTGCAAGTATTGCAGTTCATCAGTTCATCCTTTCCAGCCCTGTCTCAGACTCTTCCTGCAGGTTGCCTGAACCAATACTCCTAAGGAAGGCTTCCCCTGCACACTTCTACCCCTCCTGCACTTTTACAATGTCCTCCCTGAGTTTTTTGCTCTGCTCCCAAAAATTCTCCTGCAATGTGCTCCCAAACCCTACATCCTCACATGCATTCTGCACCCCTTGTCTGTAGAGTCTCTACTCCTTGCCTGGGTAATTATGCTGCAGGAGACGAGCACCAGCTGGCTGATGGTATTATAAGTATTATAAATCACTGGAATTTCTACTAATTTTGAATTCTGAAAGTCATTCTGTTCTCAGATGCTCAGCAAATCCATCTTTTTTTTCACAAGTATGTGTATTGTGTCACAATAGCCTGCATATTTATTTTCCTTTTTCATAAGCAGGATACTTAGTTTTCTTAATTTTTTTTGCAAAGAGCATGAATTTCTAAAAATTAATGATCTGTAACCTACCATCGATAACACTTTAAAAGAAATGCAGGGCCACATATGTCCTCTTCTTGCCAGTCTCAGCTAATCTAATGGCTTCTGATAATATCTAGCAAAGCCCTCACAGCCTGCAGGTGGTGGATTATGGAATTTGACATTACATATGTTAGTTGTGGTTGTCCCCTACTAGCTCATCTTATCTTTACAAAAGCCAGATAGAATCACTGGAGTTTTTAAAGTCTCAAAGAAAAGGTAGATAAAACAATTTAAAGGCAATCTAGGATGAGCTCAAATATCTTCCACCCCTCTTTTGCTAAAGATGTTTGATTTTTCATATGCTCAGGAAATTAGGCTTAAAGATACTTGGGTCACTCCCTGACTAAGGTGCATGGCAGATGCTTTTATTCTCTTGAAGACAGTCAATGTACTTTATTTTCTTATTTATGACACTACACATGCATTCATCTGGATGTAAATATTCTGGCTTTCCTCCTGTGATAGGTGAAGGGAATTAGTTCTCCAGACATAATTTTCTTTTGTTGTGTTCCTCAGCAAATTCTGTGACAATCTTTGTCCTCTCACCAGGAAAGCTGTCACTGTGCTGTCACCCTACAGGCAATGCCAAGGAAATTTGCATCCTTCACATATCAATCCTCTGAAATTAAAACATCTGGCTAAGGCCAGCCTCAGGGGCTTTAGGGTTGGGTGGTTTTCACCTTTTTTTTTTTAATTATTTTCTTTCCTTTCTGTAAAAATAAAACACTTTGCCTGGGAAACTGGTATGTAATTTCCTCCAGACCCCTATTACAAGGATGCAGAATTTTGTAATCATGCATTGAATAAAAGAGTCACCTCATGTTGCATATGCCAAGGACTGAATAAAATGTGGTTGTTTTTTACTCTCTCTACATTCAGGGAACATTTGCTCCTGTGGACTGACTGTGGGAATTCACACAGACTAGCATGCCCATCTTTGTACAGCCCCTCTTCAGATTCAGGTGGATGAGTTGGCAAGGTGCTGTGGGACTGCTTGATGTACAGATGCTCTGAAGTGTAACAGAATTGATTAGAACAGTAGGCAGCTTGATTTTTTGTACAAGATTATCTCATGGTTTCTCCGTCATGTGCACAGCAATAAATAAATGACAGGTCTGAAGCTAACTGGATGCTATGCAACTTAAGCCACGATTGCTTTTAAGTCAGAAGCAACACAGACACAAATAGAGGTAAAGGAATCTGCACAGCATTGTGTACTTGTCTGACCCAGGTACTGACCTTGAACACCCTAAGGGAACTATAAAAATCAACTAGATCCTATTTTAAATACTATGAAAGATTCTTTCTCCTATTTCTTAGTCTTTAAATCTTGCTTTCCAATCCAGCACAGACATTTTCACTTCAGCAGATGTTTCCCCTTTGAGCTTTTCCTATTTAATATATTTCAAACTGAAGTCTCAAGCTGCCTGCTCACCTCTCTCTACTTCAACGGATCAGTTGAGATGCAAGGAGAAAAATAGCTCAAGCAGATGTTTCAGAAGTTAAAAATGTTAGAAAAATAAAAAATGGAAGTTGCTAATGTGGATTTTATATTTGTCTATCACAGCATTAACAGATGCTCACAGACTAATTACTGCTTCTACAATTTTCCAAGAAAGCTGATAGCAAATTTTAATTTAAAAAAGCTGCTTCGAAAAGCATACATGGGGTAATATGATTTATTACATGCAGTGAAATAAAATTTTGCCAGAGAAACACTTATTATATTTGAAACAATGAAAATGACAGACCCATGCCCCAAGGAATTCAGCAGGCTGTGGCTTCCCTGTGTAGAGTTGTACAAAATGTTGGGAAGGAAAAATTATCCTCTCTACCCTGAGCTTCACAAGATCCAGTCAGTCACAGGCCTACACTCCTTTTGCCTGTTTTAATAGAGGAAAAGTAATACAACTATACCTTTGTGTGCTTTGGTTGCAGTGACTATTCCTCTTCAATATGAACAAGCCAGCTTGCTGCAGGTCATTGTGCACACTCTCTTGATTTGAGTGGCTAATGGCATCTTCAAGAATGTAGAACAACTTCAGCTGCACTTAAAGTTTTATAACTTCTTGAAGGTTATCCAGACCTTTCTATGAATGCTATCCTGCTGGCATTCAAAAAAAAAAAAAAATCTATCCGAGAAGTCTAAAGAGGGAGTGGAAAAGATGGGAAAAGCCAAGGCTGTTGATGTTGATGCTGATATTAATACTTATCCTCCTAGTTTATTTTTGAACTTATATTTCCAGAGCCATTGAGGATCAGATTTCAGTTCTAAGGAGAAACCAGATGTGGCTCAATAGAAAGGACTATCTCTGACAAAGATGAGCTACAAGAAACAGAAGACATTAGGAGCACTGCTTTAGGATATGTTTTTATAGCAAAAGATGACTGGTGATAAAGAGTGAGAGTTGGCACAAGATACAACACAAATTCAAGTTTGGGACCTGATGGATTAGTTACTGCACATTAAAAGGGTATGGAAACCACTACAACTTACAAATATGTTCAATAAGACAGTGCAACTAGCTGATGTGTCCAAGGCCAGATAGCACAGGATCACAGCTTTATAGAATGTGCTGAGTTGGAAGGGACCCATAAGGATCATGGAGTCCAACTCCTGGCCCTGCACAGGACACCCCAAAAATTACACCATGTGCCTGAGAGCATCATCCAAATGCTTCTTGAACTAATACGAGCTTGGTGCTATGACCACGTCCCTAAGAAGCCTCTTCCAGTGCTTCTGGAAGCACCTTCTAGATGAAAAACCTTTTCCTGATATTCAACCTATATCTCCCCTGACTCAGCTTCAGGTCATTTCCTCAGGTTCTGTCGCTGGTCATGAGAGTGATGAGATCAGTGCCTGCCCCTCCTCTTTCCCTCACAGGAAATTGTAACTGCAGTGAATTCTACTCTCAGTCTCCCCTTTTTGAGGCTGAGCAAACTAAGTGCTCTCAGCCACTCCTCATACACCTTCCCCTCCAGACCCTTTACCATCCTCATGGCCCTCCTTTGGATCCTTTCTAATAGTTTAATGCCTTTTTTATATTGTAGCACTCAACACTGCATACATGACTCGAGGTGAGGCTGTCCCAGCTCAGAGCAGAGCAGGACAATCCCCTCCTGTGCCCAGCTGGCCATGCTGTGCCTCATGCCCCCCAGCACATGCTTGGCCCTCCTGGCTGCCAGGACACTGCTGACTCATGTTCAATTTGCCATTAACCAGGACCCCCAGGTCCTTTTCCATGGCCCTGCTTTCCAGCATCTCATTCCCCAGTCTGTCCATACATCCAGGGTTGCCATGTTCCGGATGCAGATGCTGACACTTGCCTTTTTAAACTTCATATGACTGTGGCAGAATTGAAACCAACAAACTCCCACTCCTCTCACACGCTCTTCTGTCCTATTCAGAGTCTGAGCCATGGACTTTCACTGTGGGAGAGTTCTGCCTTGCAACAAAACTTGCCGGAATCCTACTGAAAACCTGAATCCATTTCCCCTTCACAGCAATGGTTGTCCAAAAATCCTTTGATTTCAACAGGACTTGGAAGTGGAACCTTTACAAGTGAAAAATTAAGAAATTACACTTTTTTTTCCTGTAGTTTTCTGTGATAGACACTTTCACACCACATACTGGTGTAAAAATGTTACTCATATGGTAAAAGCAGCATATGCCAAACTGCTATGTTGTTTGTTTGGGGTTTTTTTAATACACTCATAACATGCTTTATGTTTTCTGTGCTGAGAGATGGAAGGATCTCAAAACACCTGAGAGAATAAGAAATACACAAAGCTACAGGGAATACACTTCAGAGAACAGTCATTATCTAAGCAACAGCAATTATATTTTAAGATCGGTCTAGTTACTTGTGAACTAAAAACTATGTTTTAAGTTTTGTTTGTAGAGTATAAATAAATCTTTACACAGGAGAAATACATATTGTTATGGAAGGTGAAAAATTTGATGGTCTTGAAAAAATATACTACACATATTTAAATTCAGACCTATATACTTTGTTAGCACTGTGGGAGATTTGCATTTTCCTCCATTTTTGAATGATACAGTGTTTGAAGCATTGTTAACATAGAATAGAATGTAAATATTTATTCTCTTTCTCCCTTGTTTACCTTCCTTCTCTTCCATTTATTCTCTTGGTCAGAACTTAAAGCTGCAGCTGAAGTTAACTGCAGAGAATTCAGTAACTTCATACACACAGGAAGGGGGGAATTTCTTATAATTTCTCCACAGAATTCCCTTCTCAGTTTTCTAAGAAGTGAAAAGGAAGTAACGCTGCTCACTAGATTCAGCAAAGATACCTGAGCATCATGTGGTTCTTTTTCCATAATGGTTTTTGATCCATGATTTCAAATAAAATGTAAAATGTTGTTCATAAGTGAAACTGTGAATTCCTAAGCTAAGTCTGTAGAAAAGTTCCTTTATATTTTCTTTTGTATACTTTACTGAAAGGGCATCGCTTCACAGAAAAATAAGCAAGATATATTCATACTGCTGTTTAGGTTAGTTAAATTTATACTCTCAGTTCAGAAGATACATTTAGATTGTTGAGTTTTGTTACAGTGCCATATGACATGGGTTTTGGGAGATTTTTTAGCTGAGTATTTGGGAACAGGTGATATAAAATAAAACCATAAACCTATATTTGTGACTGTGGGCATACTTTGAAGAAGTCAGTGTAGAACTATTTACATTATCCTTTCTAGATGCTTGCCTCAGTAATGAACTCTTTGATCCTGTGTTCTTGAGATCCTCTCCTTCCATGAAAAAATTAAATCAGAAAATGAATGCTGGGTGTTTACTTAGAGAAGAATAACAATATTCATATTTTCAGAAGTGAGTTCTTGTCATTTCATTGGAAGTAATAACATTATCTAGTGCATGTGCTTTCAGTATTAATTCTTTCAGTACTTAATTCTCTTTCATTAAAATGGTATTAAAATAGTATAAAGGGAATGTTCTTGAAACAAAACCTTACAAATTCTTAAATGAGTGATACTTATATAGAGCTGTGCTTAAGGAGTATGCAATGATTTTCCTCTAAAACACAGAGACAGTGTTCTTAATATAACATTTGGCCTCAAAAATAAATAGTTTAAAATGATGTCATTGGACTTAGATAGTACAATTTGCTAATTTTGTTATGTTTATGCTTTAAACATCTAACACAATAATTTAGGAATAATTTAGTAAAGTATTAAAAAAAATAAATCCTTGTCACCAAGAATGATTGTATATTACAAAAAGGAATAGTTCACTTTAAACAGTATATTAGTCTACTTTTTGATCCAATAAAAAAATCAGTAATGATAAACTTCTGGTGAGCTAATTACTTAGAGAAGTGCTGATTGACGACACTTACAGGTTACTTCCCCTAGTCACAAACCAAGGGAAAGTATGTTTGAGCCAAGTTTCTCTCTGTTCTGAAGTACCTTTCCTCCTCCTGGTCACTCTTCCACTCCTGGCAGGTGTTGCTGATAGGGAAGCAGGCACCACCTCCCTCTCAGGGTGTAAATCTTGCCTCGTTCCTGCCTGCACTCCTGTGAATGGGCTGCAGGACAGAAGGCTGTTCAGTGAGCACCCAGAGACAGAGCACAGGACAGATGCCACCGTGTCACTGAACAGTCCAGATGAGAAGGGATCTCTGGGCTTGGGTCATCCAACATCCTGCTCCAAGAGCTGACTTTGAAGTTAGACGAGGTTTTTAGAAATCAAATCCAGTTGAAGTTCAGGTGGCCCCAAAGACAGAGATTCCACAGCTTCTCTGTGCTAGCTCCTCTGATCCTTCATCACCCTCACTGTGATAATTTTTCCCTTAGATTCTATTGGAATTTCTCTTTTTGAAGCTTTTGTCTGTTGCATCTTGTCCTTTCATTGTGCATTTCTGAGAATAGTGACTCTATCTTCTCTACAACTACTCATTAGAGGAAGTTAAGAGAGCATGTAAGTCTCCCATATGATTGCTTATGTATCCTGATTTTACATAACTTGATTTTACTCATCTGCTGCACGACTGAGGAGGTGATGGCAAGTATTAAGCTCTTGGCACAGTAACCTGTAAGCAGGCCTTACCAGGAAAGGACTCACCCACACTTGTTCATCCACACTTGCCCTCCACCATACTCACTTGATGTCCTGCATGTTGGAATGGACCACTTTTGTGCTTTGAGGAGTTTGATCTGGAGTTTTCCTTGTTCTGCAGAGGGTCTGTTCTGGACCCAACCTGTGTCCAGCTTGGGGCAGTCCCACAGGCCATAGCTTCTGTCCTCCCACTACCAAAACCTTGCCACCTACTCCAATGCAATATTATATTTCTGTGTATTTCTGAAAGAGTGTGGCAATAGTCATGCTTAAGGATTAAGATACCCTGAGGCTTTGGGGCAGCACACACCTGCATCTTTCTGAATTAAATGCTTTAAAATCCTTTACAGCTTACAGTGATGTCACTTTAGATACCTGCCTTCAACAACTGAACTTAAAGCACCATTCACGGCCTGTGATTCACTGGAAAGTGACATATCCTATGCAAAATGAAAATGGTGACTATATCTGTTAACTTTTGTTCTAAATTTGTAGTCTGCAACCTAAGATCTTAGTCATTGCTCATTTGCATCAGAGCAAATTGTTTTAATTTGATTTACTTAAGTATAATTGCTTGCAATTTATACTAATTTTGTATCAGCTTCAGTTTACTTCCAAATCTATATATCAATTTCATTCAAAACTGTAAAGATCATCACTTAAACTGGTAAGGACATTTCCACTCAAAAACATGCATTTCTTTTAAATACATTAACTTAGGATTTTTGTAAAGTAAAAGATGTATTAAATTTAAGAATAGTGGTTGAAAATGCTTACATTATTTATTTAGTGTAAAAATATGGCAGATATGGAAGCTACTGGGCTGTGAGTGAGTGGGTTAGTTCAGCCTTTTTTCACTTGTCTTCCAAAGCACAATAAAGGCAGCTACAGAAAAAACATTTTCTTTTTCATAAGAAGTGTTCTGCTTTTGTTGGTATTTACAATGCATAACTGGTAATTTTTATTTCTTTACAACTTGCTGTGGTATGAAATTAGGTAGAAGAAAGTTTTCCTACGTTTCTATTTCTTATTAAATGATTGTTCCATTGTGTTTCCCTTTTTATTTGTTTATGTTCTATTTCTCTAAATGTAAGCTACTGTATTGACCAACTAAACTAGTTTAGGTTGCATAAAAATGTTGAAATTGTGAGTACTTTAGCCTCAAAATAATCCTAAAATACTTCTTATTTTACTAATTATTAGCCCTTCAGGGCCAAGGAGCCAGGTCTACACAAATCCTGTCTCCTCTGTGTTGCAGAGCTACTGCAATCCAGCTGTAAGTGGAAGCTGAGTGAGTGTGAGATTCCATCTCCAGAGCAGTGCAAAGATGCAGCCTGGCTGTGAGAATCTCATCCAGAACACGTTTCCTTTAATCCAGTTTTTTTCTACAAAAATGCCTACACTTATTTTCCTACAGCATCTCTATTCATATCCCCGAGTTACATTTTGTGATATGTGCTTTATCCTTTCCATCTCAAAAGTGTATTAATTTATTTGTATGCATTTGAGTTTTTATCCTGCCTTGCACGCAGTTCTTATGAACACAATCCACAACCTCATTTCTGACACATTAGTTTCAGTTCCCTTTCCCCACCTTATCCAAACAACAGACCACAGATAACATAGCTCAGAAGATAAACTTGATTGTCCCCACCACCACAAAATATTGACATATGAGGAAGCTAACACATTGCATTTTTATCTTCATTCCTCTTACAAGGCAATATCTGTTTAACCTAAGCAGTGCAAAATGGAGAGAGGATTCTTGGTATAAAAGCAAGGCTTAAACAACAGTGTTCACCCTGTGCCTTAAGAGGAAAAGCAACAAATAAAATGAGAAGGTGGTTACTCCACCTCAGGAAAGGTTTCCTAAAACTTTATTCCCTAAATCTCCATTTGTGGCTCTAGGCAGTAAAAAGGAAGTTGCAGTGGGCACAGAAGCAAGAAAATAGGTCATTCTTGTTTAAAAGTTCATGCTGCACAGCAGTTCCTGTCCTCAAAAGCTGTTTTCTTTCACAAAAGCAGCAGGCTGAATGCAACACATTGTGGAAAGTTATGAACTACAGTTTTTTCAGGGTTAAAAAAACACCTAAAAAAATAACAACCCAAACCACAAAACACCAAAACACAAAGTACCCACCATAGTAAAAAAATGAATCTGTGTTTTTCTAGAACAAAGCCAACATTGCATTATGCAGGTCTGATCAACACTTTTTTCTATATAGAGCTTTGCTCTCAAGGGAAGGATTTAAATGATTTATACAGATTCATAGATTCTATTTTGATTTGACTTAGAGATACTTTCAGGAGGATGCAAACCTCCAAAGACTCAGGAGGCATGCACACTATCCTCTATTTGGTACCTGCTCACAGATTTTGCTGACAAATATTGAACATTTCTCCTTGTATTTAACATTTATACAGTAAAGGTGTGGCTGACATAAGCCATTTTCTGGGGTCCTTCTCCATGATTTTTATGGTTGTTGGTACTGCACTTCCCCTTTCAGCACACTGAAAGCATTTATATAAAGATGTTTAGCAGGTTATGATGCCTTCCCAATCTAAGCTCTAAAGTAGTGACTCTGTCTGCATCACAGCTTCTTCCTTGGAAAACTGGTTTTGTTAACCAGTCTCTCTCTTAAGTGCAATACCTAAGTTCTACCAATCTTCTCTCTTTGACCTTTTGGGTTCATGCTCAGATAGATGAGTCCTAACTCCCTGATAAAATGTCCATTCACTGATAGCTGTATTTAACCCCAGGGTACACCAATCTTCTCAGTAATTCACCTCTTGCTATTCATGTTTCAGCAGCAAAGTTACCTGATAAACAGAGGCTGATTCACTTCAAAGAAGTACTTATGACTCAATCTTCCTCTTTGCTACAGAAAGGCTTTTGTCTAGTGAAGAGAACATGTACACCAGTGAAGTTAACATGGCCATGATAATCGAATCATGTACATTGAAAGGGACCAGGAAAAGGAAAAATATCAATAGACATGTAATATGAATCTAAAAGATTAATGCACTGGTATGGATTTGCATGATTTCCAAACTAAGCAGAAGTAATGGCTAGACAAAGGTGCACAAGGTGCATCCAGACACAGCTCTGAGATGACCATGATATGAATATAGTCTGCTCGAACACCCTGTGACTTCTGCTGCAGGTAATGTTCATACAGAGCCATAAATGTGCAGTGACTTTTGCCCTTCTCTTACTAGACAAGATCTCATTAGATTTTAAGTAATCAAATACCAAGACCTGGAAGCAGTTCTAGCTCGTACCCATTCATTAAGAATCACACACTTGTGTTACACAGTATAAAAAGACATGGACCGAGGAAAGTATCAGAAAGATTAAAATAGGCAGCCAGAACAAAAGATGGCATCAGATGCAGATACCACAATTACCAACTCTTGTTAAGTGTTTTTAGTTCAGCACTCAACATCAGCATGGATTATTTTTGAACAGCAAGGACAGTAGCACGAGTAACATGGGGAAACAGACTAATACAGGGAAATAGAGCAGAGGCTACCAGTAGCAAGACAAATTGAGGAACAAAATCCTTCATCCTATCCCACTGGTGTCAAAAATGTGGTGACTCTCATTTCTGTACTTTCTTTGGTCATCTTTCTGTAATGGCAGAGAAGAAAAATTGTTCTTTTCTATTTGCAGTATTTTCAACTTAGGGGTCAGACAATTTGCACAAAAGTTTGATTGAAAAACAGGTCCTGGAGTAAAATCTCATAGAAGATTTTTAATACTCGTTGGAGGAACAGGTCTGAAAATGCCCTGCAGACTAACAATCCTTTTAGTTCTCAGGATCCTCTTCAGTGCTACATTTTTCACAATGAACATCAAGACACAGATCTAATTTTTGTATGTCTCCATTCTTTTGCATTCCTCCACACACAACTCATGGTCTGTTAGCTTCATGTGCAACTGAAAAACTTCAGTTTTTCTTTTGTTCTGCACTTCACTTCATATGATCCCATTTTCTTTCTCATTACTGTGCCAAAAATTGGAACCCCTTTTCAACCATTTTAACCTCTTTCCACTCAACCAAATTCAGCACCAATCCACCAATCCTACCCTTTTATTGGATGCTCCAATCAACATAGTATGGCAGGGAGAACACAAAAGTATCTTAGAAATGCACATGCAGATTAGAAATATAATGCCTTACTAATAAAGTGAGACTGAAATTGAAGATTTCATGTATTACAGGAGAAGAAAAGTGATAAATATTTGTGGGAAAATGAAAGTAGTCCTATACATAGAGATAAACAAAATCCAATCTAAACCAGAATGAGAAGAGTCAGCACCTCAAAAAATTAATACAGGGGTAAAAGTGCAAGTTTTACCAAAGACTGTACAGCCCTGCTTTGAAATTCCAGACTGACAATTAAGACAAAGGCAATTTTAAGGATCAAGGAAAACATAATGATCCTAGAGTTTGATGAATATTATGATTACAAGTCTCTTAAGTTAATTAATTTGAGATAATGATTGAATCAAAATTTATGTATTAATGGAGGATGATAACCTCATTGCAAAGCTGCTTTAGATGTGAGTATACCAGAGGGAGATACAAAAGAGTGTCAGAATTCAGGTTTATTTTGCTACAAGAAGCAACTTAAGGATTTTCTATGAGTTACACAACTTATGTGATGAAGTGCAAAGCTCCCCCATTATATTGCTATTGGAAAAATTCAGACCCTAATATTATCTAAGAAAAAAAAAACATTTATGGAACAAAGCACCTCTCCATACATTTTTCTAAATCCCTGCCCATGCCACACAAAAGCTTTCTTCTCTCCTCCATCCTCCCGTATATATTATGTTATTGGAACATCCTTACTCCCTTAGGACCAATTCAGATTTGTGATGTATGTCCTGTACTGCATATTTCAGCAGGTGAGAGGATCTTCTGGCTTGCATTCCAACAGAAAACAAATAAAAATCAAGTGCAACAAAATAAAAATTGTTTCAATACAAGTCATTCTTCCATAGAACTGAGCTCGATTATCACTCTCATCAGATTTATCATGACATGAATAAGCATGAGTTTTGCACAACTTTTGTCTTTCTAAGCCACTTAGTAAAGTATTTCACTGCAAATTTTTCCTCAGAGACTTATCTTCAAAAGGAAATAAGACTGATAAGAATGATAAGACGCTTGTAAAAAAGAATAATTATATGGCTCTCTGATTTCACGGTCACAAATGTTCAGGTTCCCCAACAGTCCATGCCTTTCTCCCTCGAGAGGTAGAGGAGCACTGGACAGTCTGTGGCAGGACCTGTGGCCCTGTGCAGAGAGCAGCCCACCCTGGAGCAGGTGTGCTGGCAGGACCCTTCCAGGGACCCACACCAGAGCAGTTCCTACCTGTTCCTCACCACACCTGTTCCTCAAAGGCTGCACCCCTTGGCAGGGACCCACCCTGGGGCAGTTCACAAAGGACTGTAGCTCATGGAAAGGATTTATGTTGGAGCAGTTCAGGAGGACTGCTCCTGTGGAAGGGATCCCACTCTGGATCAGGGGAACTGTGTGAGGAGTTCTCCCCTGCGGAAGAAGGAGCTGGGGAGACAACACAAGAGAAACTGACTGCAACCTCTACTCCCTGTCCCCTGTTCCACTGCAGGGGAAGAAATAAGGAATTCAGGAGTGAAGCTGGGCCTTTGAAAAAAGGGGAGAGGTGAAGGGAAGGTGTTTTTAAGTTTTTAGGTTTTTTTTTTTTTTTCTTGTTATCCAACTCTAATTTTGTTGCTAATTAATTTTTTCCCGAGTCGAATCTGTTTTACCCATGACGATAATTGGTGAATGGTCTCCCCCTGTTTTTATCTCAACTCATGGGCTTTTTATGTTCTTTTGCTGTCCCCTGTCCAGCTGAGAAGGGCAGTGATAGAGTGGCTTGTGGGCATGTGGTGCTCCACCAGTGTCAATCCATCACAGTATTTTACCTCTGTTTTAAAGCATATGCCATTTTATCAGCTCATTTTTTATTTTTTTAAAAATGAGATAGTCTTTTATTTTAAATATTGAGCTTTTGTACATATTGAGGTAGTCATTAAGTTTTATTTTGGAAGATATTTTAAATTCTCAAACCTTTCCC
Organism: Erpornis zantholeuca; assembly: GCA_013400515.1. Taxonomy (NCBI): domain Eukaryota; kingdom Metazoa; phylum Chordata; class Aves; order Passeriformes; family Timaliidae; genus Erpornis; species Erpornis zantholeuca. Next base: position 7,663 of record VZTN01025604.1, on the reverse strand, counting down.
TTTTATTTTCACCTTGAAACATATGTTTTGTCTGCATATGTTTAGTAAGTTGTATTTTTTTTTAGTTAGATTTTAGCACATTTACAATGGAAACAAAAGCTTTTTCCCACTTCCTTTCTAGCATGAAAGACCAGGAGTAAAGGAGTAAGAAAAAACCCAGATTTTTTTCAACTGTTTGATATACAAAATATTTTAAAAAGAGTTTTCTGAGAAAATCCTTTTCCACAATGAAATTGCTGTTGGAGTGTATTTGGGGGAAAAAACAGGACTGCTAACAGATCTTCTACAGACATCCAAGTGCCTTTCCAGTCTGAGACAGATTGTTTAGACTGTGAATAACAAGAAAACATCCAAACGCTCTGTGTTAGCCTCCTCCCCGAGCTACTGGAAGGATATTTATGCCCTTCAAAAACCCATGAAAATACCTAATTAATTTTTTTCCCTAGGAATCTGATTCTTAATATTATAAAAAAGAAGTTAAATCCCATCTGATTAACAGTTTTCAAAAAGGTACACAGTAGGGCAACATAAATTGTTTTTCTAAATTGGAAGATCTTGCAAAGAACAATGAAAATCCCAAACAGAACTCTTCATCAAACCACAACAAATGAGAATTAATCTACAGAGTAATGTCCCATTTTTTTGCCAAGACTCTTACTCACTTACTTTTATATCTGTCATTTTTGTTGACTTCAGTGAATAATACTATATAGAAGTCTTTCAAGAGTAGAGATCTACTTTATGAACTGGAGAAAATAATAGTTAAAATACAAATGGCAAGATATCTAAACTTCATTTTTCATTCTGTTTACAGCAAAAAGATGGCAGAGTGTAACTAGAGCAGAAACTTAATTGAAATATTTTCTTTATTCTGTCTTTGGTTTCGTTTTTGAAGTGATTAAAAAAGCATAATAGACAAGTTTATCAGGATATGCAAGTCTATCACAGAAATAAATCTGCATTACAAGCCAGAATTTGCAGTACAACATTTTTTCCATCACAATTCACAAAGATCAGTTCCAGGTGTTCTCTAATTAGCAGAGTACCAGACTTTGCTGTTGCCATTCGCATTATCTGTATTCACAGATTCACATTGTGTTCAGCAGCTTCTTAATCCCTCAAAGGCATTCTGTAAAGTGTAAAGAAAAAAGGAGATTATGAACTCTGAGTGATCACTGTAACCTGTGTCAACTCACCCTTTCTTACAGAAGCTTTATTCTTTTCTGCCTTAGAAACATCAAAACACACTTGGCTTTAGCAGTGCACAAAAATTCCTGTCTCAAAAATTTTTGTCACACACATCTGTTTCTCCTGCCAGAAGCTTTCACCACTTCCTTTCCCCATGCAAACCATTAACATGTCAGATCAATTCTGACACATTCAGAAAGCAGCAAGTAATTTCTTTCCTCATGATTCCTTTTTTCATCCAGGGATTCAGCAAACACAGGTAAATAAGAAGGAGTTGAATTAAAGGCAATAAATCATAGAGAAAAAAATTAATTTCTGTGATAGCAGGAGAAAACACAACACTAATAACAGGCTCTTTCTAATGTATTTAATCTCATGCATATAGTAGTAAGCTCTTCTGTCACATTCAGGCATGTCACCCTTGTACAGATTCAGTCTGCTGGGTTTTTTGACCTCTACTACATCAAATTAGCTACTCCTCTCTCACAGTGGCACTCATCTGGAACTGGACCACGACTGGTAAAATAAAGCCACCATTACTTTACCATGAACATATTCCCACTGTGTAAATTTCATTTACTAATGTCATCTTCAAAAACAAAAGGAGCCCTAATGACAAAAGAATAAAATCACCCCAATTTTTATACAGTGTTTTCAACTGCTCTTCTCAAGACCATCTTTAAAATAAATTAGCTGTAATTGACATCTCTTCTGCTCTAGACATTCTATTAAATACAGTTTTTATGAGTGGTTTATCAGTGAATATATTTGAATTTTCTAAACATTAGCATGCACCTAAATACTGCTAACAGGGCAACATTTGTGATAGAAAACCAAAGGTGTAAATATGCAAATTTACTATGCCTTTTCCATAGGCTGGTTACTCAGGAAATATTGGTGAGGAAGGTGAGGTACAATAGCCTTTTCTTCCTCTTATTGACTCAGTGTTAGAATCCCAAATCAGTGCACTTATCATTTCCTTTCTCATGGATTAACTCAGAATTCTGTCTTTTTAGAAGCTAAAAAAGAGTACTGTTAAAGTCAATGCCGTTACATTGCTATAAATTCTGGGTTAATACACCAGTTTTAAATATTTCCAGATCATTAGCCATGTGGAAGTTGACTTTTCAGAAAGTTAAGGATGCATCGGGCCATGTGCAAATGGCATTTGGTGTGGTACACAATTCCTACTGCTGTGGCAGACAGTCTATACTGATTCCCTAAAATTTTTGGCAAATATTACCTTTTCTTCTACTATGAAGAAAAACTATTTTTTATCTTATGCAGGCATCACTGATTTACTGAGATATTCTCTAGAGCTATGATTCATCAAAGTGAAAGCCAAATAAATACCACACGGGCATATATATAATAATAAGTGCTACCTAGCCGAGCTCGTGTCACTACAAATCACCTCAACAGACACTGGCATTATCCCTTTTCTTGGGCTCAGTGGGTCATTTGTACCTCCAGGTGAACACATGTTTGCAGGTGATGTTTGCTCCAGTTGGCTGATTTGGAGATGTTGCACAGTGTGAAGGCCAGAGTTCGAATTTCAGCTGCAGCCTTTCACTGGGGACAAAGGGAGCTGTGGGGAAAGGCACGAGCTTCTGAAAGGCATGGGGTGCCCACGAGTTAGTAGGGTAGTGCAGGGGTTCAGTAAGCTAAAATCCTTACAAGGATTCTTTTTTATAATCATCTTAATCTTACGTTCTCATTCACACATGAAAACAACCAAGATGACAAATGAAAGTAGATCTGCATCCCGTTAAAGCCAGGTAGTGGCATAAAAGAATGAAGAGGTAAATGCATCTCCTAAACACAATTCTTTTCTCTCCAGACCTTTTCATAGGCTTTAAAGAAGCATTAACAATGAGCATGTTGCAGATTGAAATGTGGGGTAATAGTGAAAGAACCAAATATCCATTTCAGGATATAAGAGGCCTAGGAGAGAATTGTAGGTATTTATTTACTGTACTGCAGTAATAATTAAACTTGTCAAGGAAATGAGTGAGTGAATTAAATTTTCTGTTTAAGTTGTACTTGCTAGCCAAAATATTTATGGAATTAAATACATATTATAAACATATTTAATGAGGCAAAAAAACATTTAGAAAATGTAGAAGTTTGGAGATTGTTGACTACACTTCCTCAGCAAAGCTAGTTCCATGCCAAAATATATCTACTGTCTATCCAGCACTATAACTTCTAAAGAAAAAGTTGGATCCAAGGTCTGAGATATGGAAAAGGAACCACGTATTGTACAAAATAACCTCTGCTCTGGATCTTTCTATAGGAAAGACCACAAAGGACATAATCAGTATTAGTAAAAAAGATAATTCTTTTTAATTGAACTATTCAGATATTTCAGCATTTGTACAAAATTCTGGAGCCTTAAATAATATATTATCTGGTTTCAAGTCTGGATTCCAAATTATTTCAATTTTTAAATATTTTAAATCCTTGTAAAATGCTGGGAATATTCAGATAGTCTAGAATTCATCTTTCTTAGACGAGTTTGAAATACATTTGCATGGTCATATGCCACAGGCTCTTACAGATGAAGCATGCCATGTATCTTTGTTCCATAAAACCTAAATTACCAGATCATCAAAACTACTTATTGCACTTGCTGTGCTTTATGGCTCCTTTGCTGCTCTTATTTGCCTTTAGGAAAATAAAAAATTTAGACCACTTTGCTGTTTAGGTTTTTTTTGGTTTTTTTTTTGGTAAGTCAGGAACTGTCCAATAAAAGATTTCAGCTACATCAGTTGGGAAAAGAAACCTGGTCTTGGTCATCTCTTGATTAAAAAATGAATCTTTGGTGCTATGAAACCAAGTCTCAAAGGATCACTAAAGCCTCTTACAAAATTCTGTATGTCTTTGACCCTGTTAATACTTTGATGTGAGGATGTAATCGTATTTGATGCTATAATTTTTAACATGGTTATATATTTCAGATGATTGATAAGGTTAGAACAGTTTATTAGAAGGCTAATAAAGTTTAGTCTTATTCAAACAGGTGCAGAGTACATATTCTTCTGAAGAAAAAATTATTTACAGCTGTTGTGTGTGAGCCCAAAATAATTAATCATTAATCAGAGCCAATTGAACAAACTGTTTAAATTACATGCAACTATGGGTTTTCAGCTTAAAAAAAATTATGTTTTCTTTGCTTCTCCCACACTCTCTTTGCTATTGTCTCTTCTTTTAAATCCTTAATCCTTTTATATTCTTGTATTCTTTCAGTCAGAGAGAGATATTTATCATTCAGCTTATTTCTATTAAGCAGGACATCTGTTCATGTTTATTTAACCAGTTTCAAGACTGGATCCACAGCTTCACTCTTTTTATGGCTATTCCTACTGCCTCCAGTGGAGATGTCTCCATAACAATTTGCAGGTATTGTGACCAAAGCCTGTTCCTTATTCAAGATTTCACAGAATTCAGGACATGTGTTTAGGTACAAAGATTAGGAAGTCTTGTGACAAGACAAAACAAAAGAATTCCTTGCATTAAGACAGCAAGAAGGATTAGGGGTATAGAAAAGATGTCTTGGGTGGAAGTGAAATATTTGAGTCCTTATCTTAAACAAATGTTTTGCAAAGTAGCTTCTTTCCTTGCCTATTTCAAATGGACCTAAAAAAAGGAAAGCTAATGAACACAACATGGAGTTCCCCTGAGTGAGACACTGGGATAGTCAGACCTCTATTCCTAGCCTTGCTTTTGCTTTCTGCATTAGCAGCCATCAGCTAACTGCAGGAATAGGCAACAAAGAGGAACCACGAACACTGAAACTTTTGTTATCTAAGAGCATTAAGAGCATGACCCCAGAGGCAGAGATGGTGTGGTCCTTGCCTAATAGCTGGTTGAGGGGTAGTCTTGTGGAACATAAGGGTCTGAATTTTGAAGGAGCCAGTAAATCCAAGGTCCTTGTTTTTATCTCATTAAGGTTAGGAAGCATCAATTTTAGCAGGATTTTTTTAATGGAATCTGCACTCTCAGTAGTATGTGTATTCCAAGCAGAACTGTCCATTTTAGGCCTTTCAAA
>VZTN01025603.1:31368-50012 GCA_013400515.1 Erpornis zantholeuca | reverse complement strand
TGCCATCCCATCAAGTTGAAAACTCTCAGTCATTCCCTGAATTCCAGGAGCCTGCTAGCAAAGAGGGTGAGAGGAATTCACTGCTGACAGCATGCAAAATGTGGAGCCCTGTGAAGCATAAAAATGTGAGCTAAGACCAAAGCTTTTTTCATGAGACCTTTTTTTCCTTTCTCAATAGAACTTCTTCCTTAGAAGAGCAGCAAGATCTTGCTCTTTATCCTATGTGTTAGAAGTGATAAAAGAAAATGAAAAATATGAAAAACCACAGATCTTTCAGGCTTTTGGTTATGAAATGGAAAATAGGATTTCTAGTGGTGGTACTTTTTCTTCCAGGACTTCTTCTTTCTACACATTTATAGGCCACCTGACAGAATTATTTTCTTACAGCATAACAAATAAGATGAATCTACCTATGTTGGGCTGAACAAGTTTGGCTGCAGTACCTCTGTGCTGTAAAGGCTTTTCCTCCTGGGCATTTGTCATGCAAAAACAGTACAATTGTTACTATGTAACTTAACTGCATAACAGCAAATATCGCAGAGAATCTCTAGGAAGGTTGTGTAAGCTACAGCTTTATGCCCTATTAAGCCTTTGCACTCAGGTGCTTTGAATTTTTTTATAGAATCTAAAAAGAACAGAAGAGGCCCAAATGGTTTCATCGCCTCCTTCCCGATTAGGACTGACAGGATTACTTATAAAACTGGACTTGTCACTTTATGACTTTTTTTCACTTTTTTAAAGTGAGCTCAGAGGTTCTTGAGAGGGATAAAAAAGAAGATGGGAGAAAGGTAATGAAACTATAGACATGATATATACCTATGAACTGTTATAGGAAGAGAGGTCCCTTTCAATAGGTTATTTATGAGTTTGCTTTTTATACTGAAGAAAAAGATCTTTTCTTTTCTAAGCTGGTGTCAGGGGGAGGGAAACCAACCTGAGGTTATTTATTTGTGTCTTTGCTGTGGTGGGAAAGCACCTTTTGTACCAAGTGCAAACACTTCCTCCAGTCTCCAGAAGAGTTCAAAGATAAGCTGTTTTCTATAGAGCCAGAATTCATCAGGCAAGAGGAGGCAGGAGTGGTTTTAGCATTTGCTGCAAAATAATATATGTTAAATGGACATCTAGCTATAGCTTAGATTCAGCTTCAAATTGCAATTAATCATAGGAAAAAGGCTAACTGCTCTCAGCATCTGACTGACTCTGGGTAGAAAAGCAGAGAAGAGGCTCTGGAAGCAGCACCCTTAAGGCCATTTTTACAGGGGTCCTGGAGGAAATCTGTCTGAGAGCTTTCCTGGGACCATCAATGTAGGCTATGACTGTGAATGCTCAGTGTTGCCTTTGTTCTTTCAGCTTCTCTTTGCCATGCTGTATCTGCCTTTACTGCTCTGCCTTGAGAGGACAGGAAGGCAGTGCTTTTATCCACTTCCTGGCCTTATTTATTATGGAGCATCACACTATTGGCAGCTTTTCTCTGGATTGTAAAAACATAACCATAGTTTTGGTGGAGGTTCTTTTCAAGGTGAGCTGTATCGAGGAGATCTGAGACTCTGGAAATATCAAGCTCAGAGCAGTGACTGTTTACAAGTGGAGGTCAGTATTTCTGCTTATAATTGTGGTGCTGGGATTTGCAAAAACCTCATGGTTTGTGGCGGGAAAACTAGGAATCTACGTCGTGCTGAACTTCTGTGCAGCGAAAGCTTCGTGCTCAAGGTGTGATGAAACATAATTGTTCTTGGAGCACACCGGGACACAAAGCAGTGAGGGAATGCCATTCCTTCTCCTTTGGTGGAACAGGAGGAAAATACAACATCTCACTTGTGACTTTAATAATTCTTAGGGGGCATCATTTCATTTTTTAAAACTCCTTCCTGACCAAATGGACAAAAGCAGCCTGTGTCAGTGAGCCCTGTTCCAGCAGATTGACTCTGGCAACAGTGGTGAGCCCCATGCTGCCAGCACTCTCCATGGATGTGTTCCCATATGCTGACCTGGCTTCAACAGCTGGTATGGAGGAGACAGCAGCCCTGGAATTTGGGAAAGGGTGTTCAGTAATATCTGCAACTTGCTTTTATGTTTCATGAAAATGGCAATAAATGGCTCTGACACAAGGCCTCCATGGGAGAGGGACAGTGTTTAAAAACGTCCAACACTCGCTCTTCAAGATTTGGACACTAATACTAAATTAAGCAGTGGCAGGGAGGGTTTTTTGGTACTTTTTCAACTCTGCAAGGAACCATTTCATTCTTGAAACTTACTGCCATCTTTCTTCACTTATTCCAGATCAGCTCATTTATACTTACAAATTCTGCTCTTTAGCTTCTTGATGATTGTGTCTGTTACTGATAGTGAAACTGATTTCTGGAACTGTTTGGCTCAAGGCAAAACAAATTAACAAAAAGAAAATAAATCTTATTTCTGGAAACTTTCTTTATTGATAATTATTTCCCATAAGTCTGCAGTTCCTACGCTCTTTAGAAATACATAATAAAAGCTCCTATTTCCGTAATTTTTTGCAGTTTTTGTGTGGTAGAGAGACACAGAGACTGAACTATTGAGTTCTAGATTTGACAGAAGCATCAGCCAGAGTGACATCTGTCTGTAAAGAGTCACACAGTGCTAAACCTTGAGGTGTCACTTATAAACTATTAATAAATAGAAGTACTCTCAGTCAAATTTCTGAGACAGAACACCACATAATTTCTGAATAAAACAGATATGTGATACATTCAAAAGTAGCAGCACTTAGGTCTTTATGACTAGCTTTTAAACAAAAAATTATCACTGGAAGTTTGTTAATGTACCTTATGCAGATTTTCTCACATTTTTGCTGCTACTGTATAATGCAAACATTATGTTTCACCCTCTTTTTAGAGTGTATTTATTAAGACTTCCCCCTTAATTTTCTCATCGAGATGATTTGTCACTGTGACTGCAACTACCAGTTCTTCTGACCTCTCTAGAACATGACCAGTAATTTATTTTTCCCCAAGATTTCCATGGCTTCTGTCTGTGAAGGCTTAATGTTTCTCCACAGCCATGAAAAGTTCAATCTTTGATAGTAGACTGGTTTCAGGACATGGCAAAATTCAGTCCCAGTCTGTGGAATTGGTATTTATTTAGGTCCTGTGTTTTGTAATGGTCTGCAGTTACACAATAAGCTCTTGATGGAATGAAGAATTGCTTCAAAGCATCATTTTCCCTGTGCAAGAGGCACCTCTCCAGCTAAAAATAAACACAGACAGTTTTAAATAACCCAAAAATAACATTCTTTCATTTCTTCCAAGCAGAGAAATTATGTAAGAGCATTCCAATTAAGTAAGGTATCTGTATCACATAACAGGGGCCTGGGAAGTAGTCAGATGTCACATTGATAAGGGCTGTGTAAGAATATAAACAGAACATTATAGAGACTGCTCTAAATCTCTGGAAGAAGTGTTCCCTAGCTTTATATGATTTGAATACAGCAACATGCTCAACTAGTAATAGGGCAACACTTTGTAAAACTTTTTATTGTACCTTCCAATTATCCTGGAAAATTAATGAAGAGGTTTGTAATGCAAAGAATATTCAACAAATGGTGATTAGTCAGAACTGTGTGACTGATTTAACATGTCAAAATTAATAAAATGTATACTTTACTACAGATGAAAGAAGTATCTTCAGAAACCATAAAAAGAAAATTCTGTGGTCTCCAAAGAAGAAAATTTGCTGATCTAGAAATGAAAATTATAGATTTGAAAATTATAAAACTGAGCTAGAACCAGCCTTCTGCTCTGCATTTGACATATTCTTAAGATGTGGTCTCCATCTTAAGTGCTGCATCCATACCAGTCGGCTTTTCTTATCCTGAATACTGCTTTCAAACAGATTCCCTCACAGCTGGTTGATACCATGGCAGTATCATGACATAAACCAAACCTCACAGCCTCCCTTTCAGGTGTGATGCACCCCGACTCACATTCTACATGTTCCTGTAAAGATACAAGGGCGTGATGTGTCTGCTGTGTTTTCCTATCTGAAAACCCTTTTTCTGCTGCCTCCCAGCTTGCAGCAGGGATTCAGCACAGCTCTCACAAATTTTGCTGTCACGTTCCTTGCCTGACATGCACATGGGAGCTCCAGGCTTTAATTAACTCATAGAACTTAAATTGCCTGTGATGCCACCGTACTTTGTTCTGCTGTACTCTCGTCCAAGCTGAGCATGCCTCAGGTAATCAGAAGTTAAACTGGTACACACAACAAAATGTCACAGTAGGTGCACTGCACAGGTGGCAAGTTTATGCCTATTTTGCATTTCTTCTGAAAATTAATCTTAAAAATGGCTGCAATGTTGCACTTAACATGTTCAGTGAAGGAACTATTTTATTTTCAATGTCTGAAGATTAACAATTTCACAGTGTCTGAAATGAACTCCTTTTAGAATTACAAACTATGTGATACAATTCAGTTTACGAACATGATTTATTCTATTTATTTTCTTCTACTTAAATTCCTTGGAAATACTTAAATGATTATTTAAATGGTTTGCTGCTTTTCTGCCAAGTGTCATATTCAGTCAGCTGCATCTCAGCAAATCTGTGTATCCGATGGGAATTGTGCAGCAGCCTTCTATGCATTGCTACAGTATTTTTTCATGTGAAGGTCTACTTAATGACAGTTTGGATTTCCTCTATTTACTGTTTAAAGCAGTTTGTTATTAAAATTCCATTTCCTCATGTGCTTCACTGCACAGAATGAATAAATGCTTTAAGGCATTTTCCTGTAGCCACATTGATTCAGCTGATATACAAGTATTTAAACATGGACAGCCTACATCAATTCAATCACAATATATTGAGCATTTTCTTTACAAGCAACTGATTCTCGAGCTTACCTTATTGTAAATAAGGTGCTTCTTAAGAGACAGAAAGATATAGAGGCTAATGCAGATAGCAGATATTTAAGATGTAGTAATGATTAAAAAAAAAAAAAAAGAGCCACTGGGAGTTCCATAAAAAAATTTCATTCCTCTCCTCGTTTGGTTAAATGCTGAAGAGGAGACCTTTTCAAAAGGGGAAAACACAATACAATTCCACACAGTCACTATTCAGAAATGCCTGCCAAAACCACGGGTAAACTTTGACATTTTCCTTGGTTGAGTTAGATTAGTAAGAAAAACTGATTTCCTTTCATTATTGCAGAAATAATATCTCCTGTGAGTAATGCTGTTTTTCCTTTTTGCCCAACCATTTTTACAAAAGTGGGAAGGGCAAAATTACTTCATTTGCTGTTTAGATGAGAAGGAGCCTTCTGCCTGCAGGAAAAAATAAAAAAGGAGAGTGAGAGTGAAAAAAAGGAGCTTTTTAATAAGATGTCATCTGGTTGTTTTCAGAACAGTCCAATTTTATCTTCAATAGGATTTATGTATCTTTTTTGTCCATGATTTTTAATGGGAACTATGGTTTCTAGAAATTTAAAATCAATAGGCTGTGTTCTCAGTGGTTTTCTGTTCCTTTCTATATTTTCTTAAAGATCTTGTTGTTTTCCCTTTTCTTTGCAGTGTCCTTGCATGACCTCCCAGAGAAAGGAAGATATATCCGTCTTTTAGATCTGCCTACTCGCAGTTGTGCTGTCAATGCACATCTTGAGTTCCTCCAGCCGCAGTTTGATTTCTCCTTTCCTTGTGTTAGCTACTGAATTTTCATTTGCACTCTGACTCTGCACAGCTTGAGTGACTTATGTATTTTTTTCCTCTGTAAGCTTTTTTTCACCTGTGCCTACTTGTATTAATTACCAGTATTGTGTTTTCATGCTCCACTTACTTGATTTTTCCCCCAGAACCTTTCATCTTCTTTATTGTGCTATCCAATTTCTTCCTCCTGGCATTTGTTTGTACATTTTTCACAAGCTAAAGCACTAACTACAGAGTTATTTCTTTTTCTCCATCACACCTGATATGTTGTTGATGTTTTTGTTTTTAAATCTGTGTCCTTATGGACTGCCTTTTCCTAGATTTGGTTTTATTAGGGATAACAAACAGACCACAATCTGCATTTCAGTCCTTAAAAAGCTGCTTACCATAAATAGTACATAATAACTGCTAGCAGTAAAATTGTTGGTTACAACCTCTTGAGACAGCTATTTAAGCTTTTTGCAGAATCCTATTTCTAATATGTTTCAGATTTACATGTTGAACTACTGCCTCTCCTATTCCCAAAATCCACACGCTAATGGAACATTTTACTTCCTGGGTCTTCAGGTCTGGAACACTCCCATAGTGAAGAACTCTTTATATCCAATATCCAATGTAAACATACCCCCTCCAATATAAACCTGCCCTCTTTCAGTTTAAAGCCATTCCCGCCAGTCCTATCATTACATGCCTTGTAAAAAGTCCCTCTCCAGCTCTCCTGCAGCACCTTTCAGTACTGGAAAGTGTTGTAAGGTCTCCTTCTTTTCTCCAGGCTGAACAGCCCAACACTCTCAGACTGTCTACAGAGAGAGGAATCCTATAGGAGAGAAGTTACATCCTCTGACTGTCTTTGTGGCCTCTTCTAGACTTGTTCAGTAAGTTCACATCTTTCTTGTGCTGGGACCCCAGTGCTGGATGCAGCACTGCAGGTGGGGTCTCACCAGGGCAGAGCAGAGGGGCAGAATCCCCTCCCTCACCTGCTGCCCACGGGGCTTTGGATGCAGCCCAGGACACAACTGGCATTCTGGGCTGCAAGGGCACATGGCTGGGTCATGTTGAGCAGCTCATCCACCAACACTCTCAAGTCCTTCTGCCCAGAGCTGATCTCAATGCATTCTCTGCCCGGCCCTTATGTGTGCTTGGGATTGCCCCAAACCAAGTGCAGGACCTCACACTTGGCCTTTTTGAAGTCCAGGCCATTTGCACAGGCCCAGTTCTCAAGCCTGTCAGGCCCCTCTGGATGGCATCCCTTCCCTCCAGCATGCTGATCACACCACACAGCCTGGTGTTATTGGCAAACCCTGATGCACTCAATCCCACTGTTCAACTCACTGAAAAAGATATTAAATAGCACCAGTCCCAATAACAGCCCCTGAGGAATGCCATTTGTCATTGGCATCCACTTGGACATCGAGCCATTTGAGTGCATCAGGACTTTGAGTGCATCCAGCTCCAGACAATTCCTTATCCACCAAGTGTGTCCTGGTTTGAGACAAAACCCAGGGGAGAAGTATCCCCTGATAGAAAGCAGGATTTCAATCACCCCTCCCCCACCAGGTTCGGGAAAAAGAAATATTTCCTCGGAGGAAAATGAAGAGGGAGAAACTATTTATTTAACAAAACACACACAGGGAAAGAAAAAAACAGGAAAGGATAATAATGCTAAACAATAAAATCTCCCGCTTGGGAGAGGGAAGGAAAAACCTTCTCCAAGGCTGGAGAAGTCCTTCCAGCCTTGATCTTTCTCTCTGGGTTGACCTGGGGAATTTCCCCCTCGAACCGGTGGAGAAATCCACAGAGGGAAACCAAATCTGCCAGTGATGTGTCCCAAGGTTCTGATGCTCCAAGTCCAGAAGAAAAAAGAAACCAAAGTCCCCAAAAAGAAAGGAAAAAACCTTCTTCTCTCTCTTCTGCTTGAAGGAAAAAGAAACCGAGAGGAAAAACTCTTGCCAGCAAGCTGACAAGTGTCCCCCACACTTGACCTTGAACAAAAATTCCTCTGGACTGTTTTTTTTTTTCCTTCCCTCTCAGGCACAGAAAGGCATAAAATTCATTTTCTGGGCATAAAGCAGACGATATAGGATATATCATACACCATAAAAATCACTCCAAGACGAAGTGGTTCATCTATCAGATCTATGTCTCTTCAGTTTAGAGACAAGGATTTCATTCAGGACAGTGTCAAATGCTGTAGAAGAAGGAACTATTGTAAATACATATTTTTATAATATCTCTGATTGCAATGAAACTTAATGTAAACCACTAGAGCAGAGAACTTCAAGGAAATGATCAGGGTATTAATGTTATGCAAACAGTTTATGAAATATAACAAAGTTACTGCAAATATAAACACAGTGATGTGTAATGACAGGGTATTGTGGCATTTTATATCTCACTATGTCTCATTATCACTAATCAGCCATTAAGAGAGAACAGGGATGGCTCTGCCAGGTGGCTCCAAAGCTGGCAGATGTGCTTTATTTAGTAAGTAGGGAAAAGTAAATTTTGCTGCTCAGAGAATTAGGAAGGCAAAAAGGAGGTTTTTGCCACTAGAGGCAAAAACTATTTCTGTGTTACAGCGTCCACTAAAGGCAAGAAAGAATGTACTTGGCAATGCAAAGCAGAGGTACTTGGGTTTTGGCTGCAGGGCATGTGTGTGTGCTTGTCATGGGAGATAGTGCACTTGAAAGCGCAATCAGAAATGTTGAAACAGAAGGAAAGGGAGAACAGCAGGCAGAGGAAGTGAGGAAAAGAGACTGCAGTCACTTATCAGAGCAAAAGTAAAAAGTGAAGCCATGGAGGAGAATTCACAAAAAAACATCTTTCAAGCCCAAAAATGTTGCTCAGTGCCTGAGATGCCTTCACCTTTGTAATTCTAGGGCACTTATAGCTGTTGTCCTGTAACCTGCCTCTTCACCTTGAAGCTCTGCCGTGTTTCACCCAGGCCTCTGTGGCAGATTGTCCCTTGTTGCTCTCATGATATCCTCATGTTATTATTCTCAAGGCCTTATTCCTCCCAACCCCAACAGCACTGTCATGACTGGTTCTCATGATAAAAAGTTGTCTCATGGAATCAAATAATTCTTTTCTATTTCCTCTCCCTGCCCTTTGGTTGTAGCCTTTGAGTTATGCTGTGGGGACCCATTAATACACAAGTGCATACGTTTTTAATTATGTAGTCTGCAGCAGCATCCCTAGGGGTGGGGAGTCTCCTGGCACCAGCCAGCAGTAACAGCAATGGCAGCAAATGCCAGTAGGAAGGCTGAGTGGATTCTGATGAAGATTATGTAGTCCTGAGGAAAAGGGTGGATGGCATTTGCCTGTGTGCTGAGGAGGAGCCCATGGAAGATGCTTTTTGAGGATGTCAATTGTTTCTCTTCCCAGATGGTCACTGGGGAGACTTCTGGATTTTTCTTGCCTTCTTTATGTCCCCCCTTAATATTTATTTTTCCTTGATACCAAACTTAGTATAGAATTTATGTAAGCCATCATCTAAATACTCTACTACTAAACATTTGTGAATGTAAGCCTATCTTGCAACACAAGGCCAACTTCCAAACCTTTTCAAAGGTACACAGCATTGTTGTACAACATTTTTAAATACAAACCCCAGATGTTTCAAACTACCATTTAAACTCTCTCTTTAAAGAATAGGAACATCTTCTAGCAAGCCAAGCAAAAAGGTCTTTCAGTGCTCCTTCAAATCTGAAACCTTTAGCAGCCTTTGTTTGCTTCTAGCTTTAATACCTGTATTGGATGGGTACAGACTTCTAAGAAACCTGAGACCAGGAATGGAAGATGGATTCAGTACAGGTAAATAATGGGAAAGAAAAGATGTCTGAAGAAGCTAGAATCTAGCAGATGTAATTCACTGTGAAACAAGATGCAGCATCATTTATGGAAATGCTTAGGAATAATGAGCAACCACCAGGAGAAAAGCTGCCTTCAGGTTTTGCAACTCCTGCTCAATAACCTGCCTGAGAAATGAAGAGTATCTGGCATGGAACTGGAGTTAGGTTGCCCCTGACATCTCAGATGAAACACTAGGAGCCTGTTAATGATGAGAGGTTGATGGCCGGATGATGAGAAGATGTGGAGCCCTGTCCCACCTCTAGCTGGAGAATGCTCTCTGTGAAGTGGTGAGGGAAATAACAAGCCCTGGAAGGCTCCCTTTAAGTTTTCTGTACTTGTTATTTTCTTCCAGACTTCTGTAGACCCTGTCTGAGGAGCATGTCAAGAGGTAGGTGCCCACATATATCAGAAAAGGCATGCTGGAGTCCTGTGCTAAGTGAGCCCATAGTCCTCTCAGGGGAGGAAAACTCCCCTGACAAAGGCCCTGGGTAGAGGACTAGGAAATCTCTGGTAACAGCCAGCTACACAAGAGACAGTGGTCTGGACAGCAGCTACTGCTGTTACTGATTCGAGCCAGCCCAGCACACATGTATTCCAGGGTGATATTTGAAAGGGTCACTTATGGCAGCTGGTCTGGATAGCGTGGAGATGCCAGAAGTGATGACCAGGTCTGTGTCCATGCTTGGACACGAAGGTCAAGCTGCTTGCCAGCTTTGGGGCAGTTCAGCTTCTATCAGAATTTCACCTTGTGCTTCCTTCCCTTGCTGCTATCTTGGAAGCTGCTGTCTCTCCAGTAGAATGAAAGAAAAACCTAGCACATTTTTTATGCTTATACAGAGCCGTTTTCAGACACAGCATTTAAAATATCTACCACAGCAAAACATTACTGTCTCACTTACTGAAATACTTTGGGTTTAAAGATGAATTCAACCACATAATTCATTCTTTACTCAGCAGTATGTGTCTAGGATAACCACTACACATAAAGAAGCTTGTAAAAATTTCTTCTTTTTCAGTCATTTCTGTGAGGAAGGCCAGATTTCCACTGTCTTACTGAAGAGGGAAAGATCAAATGCCCTTTCTGAACTTCTTCCTACTTCCAGTTTCTAACTCTCTTATGCAGCTCTCATGGGTTCAAAAGCAACCCCAGAGTTGAGGTCATGGTATATATTCTGAATTTTCATAATTTCTCCTAAAATCAAAGCTCTATGTCTTGTTCTGGTAAGAGTCTCATGCTATTCTAGAAACCAGGTTGTTAAGAAAATAATGGAAAATTTCCTTGCTTTTGAACTTTGCAAACATTGTTTTCTATTATTCACTTTAACCAAAATACATTAAACTGCCAGGGTTGACAGAAGTCTCATAATTTTCTTTATAAGATATGAGGAAGAGAAAAAATGTTTCCCATTATACAGGTGAAGGGCGAAATGTGAAAATCCTGGCAGATGCTGAACTGTTTCATAAAATTATCAAATAACTACTGAAAAACAAGTCTGAAAAACAAAAGTAAATGTGTGCAATCATGTAAGATAAAGATCCATAAAGTGAAAATTAAGTATATATGCATTAGTTCCATCACATGAAAGCAATTTTAGTAATAATATTAAGCAGAACCATCAAACATCATTACAATGACAGGAAATTATAAATCAAGGCACACCGTTAGCAGTGGAGAAATAATGCATTTTACAGGAAAAGTTTCAAAGGTGTGTGTTAGAGAACCTTAATGTGACTTTTACTGGGTATCCCTTGGAATCCTTTCCCTGTTATGAACTCCAGAAGCAGTTGGTGAAAGTTGATGGTCCAATGAACCTTTTAGACTTTTTTACCAGAGTGTGTGGTCATTCCCAATCTTTTTTTTGACAGTGAATTAAAGAACTGCTGTAGAAGAACAACAACTTTGTGTCTCATATCTGGGACTGCCTGCTCACAATCTGACTTTCTGACATTATTGAGTTGCTGCTTCTATCTGTGATGCACCTGTACTACTGAAAAATGGAGAAAAACTTGTATTAGCTCCAATGCTGGACTTATTCTTCCTAGGTGTATATAAAGAATAGGGATGAAAGCACTGACCACATTCAAAGAATGCACTTGAAATAAAATTTCAGGTGTTAATATTAACCTTGCTTTTCTCAGTTTCACTGCTATGATGACAATGAAATTCATGTGAAAGTATACAAAGCAGTGTTCATTTAGTAGACTGAAAAAAACAGTGTTTTTCCCTGTTGTTCCTATGAAAACTTTCAGGTCTTAGTTTTGCTGGCAGTTCCACTGCAAATGGCCAGATGGGATTCCAGTTGTGATTTGTCAGTACACTTTTGGATTTCTCAGCTACTTTAAAATGAGAAGTTGAGTGCTTACTGTAGTGTTTGTATCTTCATGAGAGAATTAATAAAGTGTAAAAACTTGAAAGTTTTGACATGACCCCTTTGAGGCTGACACTAGATGCACTGAATTGTAGAACGAACACAGGATTTGAGGTGTGGTCTCACTTGTGCCAAGTACAGGGGGAAGATCACTGCCCTGGCATCAATCCAGCTTGTCCAGATCCCTCAGCAGAGCCTTCCTGCCCTCCAGCAGATCAACACTCCTGTCCCACTTGGTGTCATCTGTGAACTGACTGATGGTGACTTGATTCCCTCGACCAGATCACTGATAAAGATATTCAACAGGACTGGCCCCAGCACAGATCCCAGGAGAACACCACTGATGAACTGCATCCAGCTGGATGTAACTCCACTCACCATCACTCTCTGGGCCAGGCAACAGTTTTTAACACAGTGAAAAGTGCACCAGTCCAAGCCATGAGCTGACAGCTCCTCCAAGAGAATTCTGTGGGAGACAGTATCAGAGACTTTACTGAAGTCTGGGCAAAGGTAAGCCCTTGGCAGGTAAGGCAGGTACAGTGATAAAGTTCATACATGCTACACAAAATCAGAGCCTCTGAAACAATTGATTTTGCATTCTGCATTCTTAAACCTCTGACTTAAGCCAACTGACAATGTTTTTATCCAGAACACTTTAGTGAGGAGTATATGTTGGCAACATTGCCTCCGATACTGTTGTTTAAAATTCATTTATTTCTATTCAGTAGGTAGAAAGGCAGTAAATCACAGAAGCTCAGGTGACATTCCTAAAAGTTATCAGCTCTCTGCATGCTAACTTCTCCCTGCATCCTCCAGGCTTTATATGTAAAGATATGAGTGAAAATAAAATCTCATGGAGAAACAGTACATATTCACCACATTTCCAGCTCTGAAAATAAAATGTCAGAGGGAGTTCAGTGGAAATGCCAAGAACATATGAGAAAAATTTCAGGGGCTAAGATTTTGCATTTATTTGTCTTAGTTTATTTGAAGAGCTCAAATTTGAATGCTGTGCCTGGAACTCAGGCCCCGTTTTAGCTGGTGGGAATGATGGAATTTCTATGGTAAAACCTTTAGGTTGTGGACTGATGTTGGTGGTAAAGTGCCACAACCTTCCCAGAAGCATATCCTTAGATGCCTGCTGCTCACGGCTGGGGCTGCCCGGGCTCACAGCTGTGTCCTTTTGGAGCAAGGGCTGCCCAGGCTCATGGCATAAGGCTGTGTCCTTTTGGAACAAGCCTCAATCAATAGGCATCGGTGATAAAGAGTGGAGAGGAACCTTTGTATGGGTTTTCAAAGTGATGTTTACTGCAGCCAGGATTGTGAAAGGGTCCAAGTACAAAAGCAGGTGATGACAATAATGAACGTCCCAGAGCAGGGAGTGCAGGAGGCTCATATGGGGCAGAGGTCCAATGGATGAAGGCCAGGGGGAGTTACACAGGGGGGATGAGGGTACAGGGTCCAACAGGAACAAGGCAGGGTGGAACTAAGGGACAGGGAGCAATGGTGGGTCAGGTAAAGGAGAAGGTTGTGGGGATAGAGGAGTGCCTGGGCAGGGAGGTACCCGCCCGGGGGGGAGGAGGAATGGGTTGGCCATCAGGCCGGGGGGAGGAACAGAACCGAGGTACATGTAAAGAAGACCAGGGGAGGAGTTAAAGGGGAGGGCTGACAGGCCAAGCAGGCAGGGGGTGTTGCCGTAGCAATGCACTGCCTAAAGGGAAAGCTTCTCTTCACCTTGGCTCGCAAGGGGTTTGCTCTGTGCTTCAGAGATGTCCCACCAGTGTCCAGCTGGCTCGGGGACCCTGCTCCCCTCGGTCCCCCCAGCCCCTGGCTGGGTCACCACAACACCCTTAAACCATGAGCACAAGCCTGGGAATAGCCACAATGAAGCCAATGTTTCTCCTACAAGTAGCCATTGCTGACAAGTGATCAGCAATTGAACACATGCCAAAGCCCAGCGAGAATCTTTGCAAAAAATTCTTTAAAACAGGCTTTGAATCAGGCAGAAAGTTCCTCAATGGTTTGACTATTTTAGTGATATGTCATAATTTCAAAAAATTATGAAATCAGGCAATCTGCTAATTAATGCACTTGACATCCATTCAGGAATCTGAAAGGATAATACATACGCCCGTAAAATCAAAGTTAATATAAACATAACTATGTGAACCAAAGGAGTCATAACCAAAAGAAAATGAAAAATACCCCAACAACAAAACTCTGGTTGCACAATTTTTTCTTGAGAAGACTAAAAACATCTTAAAAATCTTCTGTTTCCAAAAAGACAGGAGAAGTAATGGGAAATTTGTGACATCATTATAGTAGCAAATGGAAATGACTTCTCAGCTATCAGAAGGGTTGTAAAAAACATCCATTCCTAAACAACCCCTATAGAAGATGAGTGTACTTTAGGGATATGAGAATGGTTTTCATGGTTATCAGGTGAATTGCCTCTTAATTTTTTTTTCTCCAGGGGTACATTCCTCAGGCCAGTGATCAAATGTTTAGATCCGGATGATCTAATCATTCTGTCTGACTTGGTGGACAGGAGCACAGCTTGAGTCCTACTTTTACCTAAAGGAAGTTCAGAAGCATGACCTAGTGCCTTTCTGCCACATGCTCTCTCGTGTACAGGGACGTGATTCCCAGACAAGAACCAAATTATTTGGTAGATTCAGATGATCAGTGACCAAGAATCTCACCTAGGATCTAACGTGTATCTTCAAAGAAAGAATGCTCAGACATTGGAATGAGCTGGCCACTGAAGTGGTGGAATCATCATCCCTGGAAGTGTTCAAAAAATGTGTGGATGTGGCACCTGGGGACGTGGTTTAGCAGTAACACAGTGGTGATGAGCTCAGAGTAAATTTCCAACATCAAAATTCTGCAATTCCGTGTTTCTAAGTGTGCAGGTCAGATAATAAAAAGATTTGGGTCCTGTTCTCAGGCCTTCCAATGTATGTAAGTATTGAACAACCAGTGGTCCCCAAACTAATTTATTCACAAGACCGTGCTGTTAAAATAATATTTTCAAAATAAAGAATAATTATAATAAAAATTTATAATTTTACAGCATGTACAGAAAAGAAAAACCAGATTAAAAATATTAAGCACTTGTTTACTAAAAAATCTTTATCTAGTCTGTGGAGCATATGTAAGATCCTGTTTACCAAAGTAAATAAAGGTTCTGGCTTGAGAAGGCAGGCTTTAATAATCAGAAAAAGCTCTGGTTTTGTGTTTTTTGGACCTACACATAGTTTAACTTCCTGAGTACCAACACTTCTTTCCAGCATCAGAATAAAGGTTAAGGATTCCCCCTCTTTTCTTTCTTTTCACAAGTCTGAAAACTTAAATCATATTAGCTTGGTGGAACTTCAGCTGGGACTTTTTACAGCTATGTTTCCCCTGTTCCCTAAGGAAACTGTCATTGGTTTGCCTTTTCCAGTAGTCACAAGCTCTGGGATTCAGGCAGTACCCTAGAACATGAGTATCAGGAGGTTTTTACAGAAATTCTCTCCTTTCTCACAAGGACAGATAACTGCTTTTCCTTAGAGGTAATCTTAACTGTCTCATACAGGCATCACTAGCTCCAATAAAAGACATACTTTAATATGAATACTGGAGCTGTGTAATTAGAAGAAGAGAGGAAAAACATTGATGGTGCAGTGTAGAAGTCAAGTGATAGAGTTTATATGAAGAAGAAAGAACCATTAAGGCAAAAAATATTCTGAGTTTTCCAAAGGAGAGTGTCAACCAAAGGCATGGAAGCAAAACACACAGGAATAAATACAGACAAAAAACTTGCCTGAACCTCAATGGAACAATTTCAATTACACCACTGACTCTCAGAGATCTAGTCTTTGAGGAAGCACAGGCAGTAGACGCTGGACAACCAATTATTCCCAAGAGGATGAGAACAAAATGTTATCTGATGAGAAGATGAGATTTTATACTCATTCACTTACAAAACAACCTATTTTAAACCTAGCAAGAGGCAGTGGAAGTCTTTACAGTGATTGTAATTTTGATATGTCCTCAGACTACAGTTCAACAAAACACATAATCACAGGCTTCTGTTCAACAAAATGCATAATCACATTCCAAACTTCCATAACATCAGTTGAGATTTTAAAGTTCTGTGCTTGAGAATAGATTGAAACAGCTCACTGAGGCAATGCTTAAACTCACTGACTCCAAGGGGGAATAAGACTTTTGTTTTTGTCTACCTCTAACACATTCCCACTTACAATTTAATACTTTTGTTGTCCAAACAATACTCGATCTCATGCAACGTAGTTCAGCACACAATCTTCAGAAGCCCAAACTATAGGAGTAATAAGCCAGATTCAGTGCTCTGTTCCAAATTATTTCCAATTTGAAGTCAAATTATAACAATGGATGAGGGAAGAGTGAATTCAGCTATCCTCCACTTTATTAAGGATTTATTCTTTTTTACAAGGGTGGGAACAATCCCACAAAAGTCCATCAGATTTACTGCCTGCTAACAAATGCACTAGATTGAATATCTGTTTTGATTTTCTAACTTTATGGGTAGAGTTTTGGATTTAATTTGCTCTGGGTACTTAAAGAAAAGGTCAGTGATGCTGACAGATTACTTATTAATTTGTACAAGTTTTTCCTTGTATCATTGTCATTCACCCCTCTAAGTCTGCAACATTTTTATTTGTGTTGGGCTCTGAGCAGCTGATGTTTCTTATGTTTTACTTCTCTCTAGCTGGGGAGGTCAAATAGAACAACATTCAGCCAGTGCACAGAGATGCAAACCTTATGGAATAAGCTCCCTCTCCTTCAGCTTCAGGTTGCCCTGAACACATTTTACACTTTTTTTGTAGAAGTTATTTACCTCCCTTAAAACCAATTCTGAGCAGCCCCAGTGAAATACTTGCATCTACAGCAGTGAACAAGGCAGAAGAGTAGAGGTGGTTTGAGACAGTTGGAGAAGAGCTAGGAATTTCTTTTCTTGTCTCTGAAAATAGATGCTTTGCCTTGGGTAGAACAACACAGTTGTGTAGAATAACACAGTTGTGTAAAATAACACAGAATAATCCTTGTCTGTGCCCCTTGTCCAGATCTGTTTTAGGGATCATTTGGCCATTTAAGACTGTCTGTTTGTTTTTTCCCCTTAGGGCTGATATGATTAGACATAATCTGACCTCTCCAGAATAACCATTCCTTAATGTATTGATAAGCAACCCCATTAATACGTTGCTCTTACATTTCTTGGGGAAAAATTTGTCATCATCTCTTACCAATGACATGAGTAGAGAAGGAACGAACTAGAGATATTTAGGCAGCCATTTTCTCAACTCCAATGGGAACAATTTTAACTGTTGTTCTAGAAAGACCTCAAAATTTTTTATCACTTTTTCTTTTTTATTCTCTTTCATGTTTTGCATTACCCAAGTTACTGCTTCTAAGCCTTTTTTATCATTGTACAAGGGAAAAAAAAAACCGCAAGGAAATAATCTGTTAGCACCCTGGTTCTCATTTGAGATGATTTTCTGGCCAATGAATCAGCAAAAGAAACAGCTGTGATCATTATTCCTTCCTTTGAAAATGTAATTTCTCTCTCCCACCCCAGTATGACTTAGGTGTTTCTTCCAGCATGGTAGCCATTCAAACAATATTTTGATGGAATAACACAGAAATCTCTGCAACAAAAGGAAATTAGAAGATGTTACTGGCATTTAGTGATGAGCCAAAATTAAAAAATCAGTGGTCTTATACTGCACTCCATATAGCCTTCCTGACCACAAAATAAATACATGCTGAGGAAAAACAAAAAAGCTAAAAGGGAAGTGCATTGACCTTGTCATTAGTATGACTGAAATTACTATAAATAATCTAAATACCTGTATGAGGTTTAAAAGACTAATGGAAAGCTCTTGCTCTTAGAAACACTGTCTTCTAGATACATACAGAGTATCTCGCTGCACTTTAAAATTTTTATTCAATGTCTAATTTATTTTTATTTGCTGCTTAGGTCCACATTCAGTGTTACAGATAACACTCGTGTACCTGAAACTCTTGTTTTGTTTGTTTGTTTACTTTCTTTTTTCCTTTTTTTTCTGGTTGTTGTTATAGTTGTTTTGGGTTTTTGGTTGTTGTTGTTTTGTTATGGTTTTCATTTTTGTTTAAAAGGCACAAGGTAGAAATGAATTCCAAAAAACAGTTCCAAAACCCCCACATGGTTTTCACCCAAGGCACTGGATAAGCAGGTAACCAGCCAGCCTTCTTACCTTTAGGTCTATTTCTCATTTATTCCAGCCTTTCAGTGAGGAAGAGAATCTGTCAGAAAGACCACATAAATGAGTGGAACATGATGTTTTCAATCAGTTGTTGCTTGTGTTGATTTTTGGTTACATAGAATATTTAGATTATTCTATCTTTTCATGTTTCTAGAAAAAAAAAAAAGAAAAAGGTCAGTTGAAAAAGAACAGTAAAAAAAGCTTTTGTCTGTTGTCAACATCTCTAAATAAACTAGCAATTTGCACCATGCAAGACATTAGCACCTTTAACAGCACTAAATCATGAACCAAGAGAATACTATTTGCTATATTTGTAGAATGGTAAAATTTTAGTGAGTTTTTTTACATTTAGATGGTCAATGAGCAGGCAAACAGACATATACCCCAGAAGCTATATAAAATATTTGTGCAAAGGCAAACTCTCTTCTGTTTTAATTGACTCCAAACTCCAGTGTTTGCTAAGTAAACCTGTGTTTTTGGGGG
>VZTN01025603.1:8756-22476 GCA_013400515.1 Erpornis zantholeuca | reverse complement strand
GGTGCTGTTTTCCAGGCTTCTGCTCTGGGAGGGCTGTGGTGAAGAGGTATTATATATTATATATTATATATTATATTTCTGTATACTTGAGATTCAGTATTTCCAACATGTGTTTTTGTTCTTATGCAGACAGTTCTAACTTCTAATAAAAAATTGTAGTTGTAGGCAGACAGGTAGGTAACATAGACTCAGAAGATTTCCTAATGCAAAGAGACTAATCCTGCAGGTTATATAAATAACTTGAATTCTCTTGAAAAGCATAGTTTTCCCAAGGGGATTTTTCAGGGAATCTGCAAATCATTGCAGTTCAAATCCATAGCTTCTTTTACATCTTGTATGATATCCTGATACTAGAAGCCATGTGGGTTGCATTTCTTAGGACTGGGTAAATTTATACTTGAAAATGTCCCTCATATAAATCCTGTATTAAATGGAACAAAATTGTAGTAATTATGACAATTTTTGTTTTTTCTGGTTTTGTTTTCAAGGTTGATGAATAAGGATATTAAGTTCAATGCTTTTTACTATATCACTTTCCTTAAGAGGCTACCCAGTGGACAAACCTATTATTTAGAGCAACTGTCATCATAAATCAGGATATAGATAAGAAATATAGCCAAATAGAAAATAGCCAAAGAAGATGAACAATAGTCCTTAAACAGGCACTGCTAAACTGTGAGAGTTTGTGTCTTTAAACTCAGGCTGAAATTTAGTTTGACTGCTGTTCTTACAGAAATAAGCAATGTCATCTTAGTTTCTGCTTCAGATTTGTCTAGGACTCCAAGTTGACATGTTTCATTTTAATTAGGTATTCTATATCTGCTCTTCTTACTTAAAGAAACATCAGTCCTCTACGTACCCAGACAACCTCTCCAGGTTACCTTGAGGTCAGCACCGTAAATATAGTGAGGGAAGAGCCACGACCTACATACAGAGCAGGCTTGCTGCTGACAGCCCTGCAAGCAAAACTGGGCACTGCAGAACTGAATCATGGCACTCCAGAGGTGAGGATTGAGCACTGAGCTGGGCCTTCCTCCCACACAGGCTAAAGAGGAAGACTGATACATCACTGTGGGAGGAATAGGGCTGAGGGAAGAAGAAAGGTCCTGGAGAGGCTTAGTTCTTTCTTTTGGAGGGCAAATTGAGACAGTTACAGACAGAATATTTCTGTGGGATGCCACCAGTTCTTATCCCTGATCTGAACAGCAGCAGTTAACCTCATCCTTGTCATACTGCAGCCTTGTTTTTGGTGTACACCATAACCAGGTGACTCCATGTGTGTCTGGAGCTGGTTCTGTAAAATCAGCATAGCGAGCTGTTATCATGAAGATTATCCTTCTACATGTCACAAAAAAAAAAGTTATCTTTTTTTCTTAATTTATTCAATACCACATTAAATACCACGTGTAAGAATAAAAAATTAAAGCAAAATATTTCCTGAGGAGAAGATTATTTTATTTTGCTGGCAGGTTCTAGTTAGAATGAAAAAAGTATTTTTGCTTTTCCATTCCTGTAGCTTTCTAAGTGGCCCATAGCTGTAATTGAAACCCAAAGTCAAAAATTAATTTGCCATTTTTTAAAATAATTTCTAAAATAAAAAAATAAGAAAGCTATTAAGTGTTTTCCAGAAATTAAATATTCAGAAATACAGAATTATGGTTGGTCTTTTAAAATTATCCAGTCTATAGCAAGCAAACCCTTAAATAATACTGAATAGTGAAGAAGAGAAAAAGGATATGCCATTAATCTAAAGAATATAATACACTTTCAAGACTAGACATCAAATGGAGATTGAGAAACAATGGGCATAATTTGAACCAGGAAGGGCTCATGCTTTTAAATTAAAGTCAAAACTGAAAACTTTTTACCCCAGAGAAATTTCAAGTAGTGGAGCAGGTGGAGCAAAAAGAGGTTTTGACATCAGTACCTTTGCAATAGGGATGAAACCTGGAACAACCTGATCTGACCTCATAGTTGACATGGTGCAATGTATCCAAATCTCCAACAAACACAGAGTTGGAAGAGGAGAGTGAAACTCTTTGGTTATTTTTCTTGGTAATCTTCAATGTTTCTGCCCAAAGGACCTGAGATAAGATAAAATGTGGTCCAGATTTTCCAAATACAAGTAAAGATAGATACCAACAGTTTTTATGTGTTCTAAAGGAGATGGAGTAGCTTCCTGGAGTTCCAGGAAATTCATGGTGTTTACTAAATGCATGGAAACCATCTCCATTTTGTCAAAATCCCTGTGCTATAAAAGCAGAGACTGGGGAAATGTCAGGGAAAAGTACTCTGTGTGCTTCCTTCATATTTATACTCAGCATGAGTATGCCTCAGCAGTGTTGGAGTCAGGATAGACCTTTAGTCTGAATCAGGCCATTCTAATAATCATGTTCTAAATAATGAGTGGTGATCCTGAAGGAATCTCAGCAGCACACAGGCTGAAAAACACAGGTAGAAAGGGTACCATGGTTCAACAGTAATCCTCTTTGAGCTTGTTTACTTTCATTGTGAATATATTATGTACAGAATCCAGATCAGAGTATTCAGCATTCCCAGCTTGATTATTTGAAATCCCCAACTGAATACATACTTTCCCAATTTCTAACATATTTGGATGTAATTAAGGGTAGTAAATTAAAACTAAGCAAACCCTATGGCTAGTAAGAGTATCACAGTTAAACTACATGTGCAAAAAAAGGCTGTGAGATATGGAATGCAAGAAAATTAAAAGACAACTCTCTAAAATAAAGGATGTGTTAAACATTTACTCTGTTGTTTATAGCTTGGCAGCTGCTAAGAAAAAAAAACTTCAGCCAAAGAGAAAAAGGTTGTTACATCCTCCAGCACTAATACTTTCAGAGTAAAGTGTAGTGTTCAGATACCATTGGATTATTGGGATTGTGATGGTTCACAAATTGGTTATTATGACAGCAGAATAAAGGAAAAAGAGATTTTCAGCACAGAATGTAAAAATGGTAAAGAGAACTACAGAATTAATTTTGCATTAATGAGACAAGTTCTCCAAAGCTAACAGGGCAGACTGTTGAAGCTAGGTTTATATTAGATATGTCAACTAACTTTCATCTGTGGAGATGCTACAGGGCATAAACAAAGCTTTCTTTTTAAGAGATACTGCTTTCAATTCTGTCTTTCTAATATGCACTGATTTTCTTAATGATTTGGATTCAAAAAATGATTATTTTATTTGTGATATATTTTGCATGTTACTTGGGAACAATGTTAATGAGGCTCATGGGCCTATTTTAAGGCATCAGCAGGCAGCTGTTCTTCAGTTCTGCAATGCAGAAATCCAGACAGGAATGGACTCAATAATATAATAATCTCTGACTAATTTAAAGAAACCCTATCAGCAAGATATGTACAGCTCAATCCTTCAAGAGAAAGCTTTTTTTGATTTGGTGGGTGGGGTTTTTTTATGTTGTGGGTTTTTTTGGTTTTGTTGTTGGTTTGATTTGGTTTGT
Organism: Erpornis zantholeuca; assembly: GCA_013400515.1. Lineage (NCBI taxonomy): Eukaryota > Metazoa > Chordata > Aves > Passeriformes > Timaliidae > Erpornis > Erpornis zantholeuca. The sequence continues at coordinate 18,991 of VZTN01025603.1, read as the reverse complement.
TTGTTTTGTTGTTTGATTTTTTTTTCAAATATACCTCTGAAGTATATACTAAGTAATTAACAGTAGAGATTTTTTTATTGATTGATGTATATCCCTTTTATCTCTGTACACTTCACTATGGAGACATGTAGACTCTTCAGGCTGGAAATGTAGATCAGATTTTTGCTCTGACGCTTGTATCCCAAACACAGACTGTACATAGTTTTCTATTCAGGTATCTCACCCAAATGCCTATAATTTTCAGCACCTTTAAGCATGTGTTGAATATGTTGAATGTACTTTATAGGTGTAATTTCATTAAATTCTGCTAGTTGCCTTAAACCTTGGATTGTTAGATATTTTTCTTTCAGGAATTGACTACTTTCCCAGAAAGAAAAGATGCTCTGGACTAAAATGGAATATTGAAGAAGAGCAGATCACCTGACAATGCCACACACCTGAATAATCTGAAAATAATACTAGAAATATACATGGCCCTGGATATCACATCTTCTATCTGTCTTCAAGAAAGACCTTAGGTCCTGTTTGACTTCTGGGCACTTGCAGATCATCTCTGTGGTGGTTGATATTATGGAATAGGATTAAGAGCTTCCTTAAATGAAACTGAATGTGTGAGTTGATCTCTCTTAACTTTTTCTGTCTTAAAATTGAATGCCTAGACTAAGGTTGTTACCTATGTTTCATAGACAACTGCGAACTCATGGATCCCTGAGCATGCCTTGTAAAAGATCTAGTGAAAGGTGTCCCTGCCCACAGCAGGGAAGTTGGAACTAGATGGTCTTTAAGGTCCCTTCCAACACAAGCCATTCTATAATTCTGTGACCTGTTGTGTACAAAATGATGAGGAGACTTTGAAAGCATGAACCAGGGTTTTTTAAGAGAGGTGGTATGAACTGCTATGTACAAGTTCCATCTTCCAAAGCAGCCAGATGAAACGTATCTTAAACCAGACACCTAATTTTTCAGGTGGTTAAAGCTAAATGAAGTGAGTCTGACTGTTAGGTTCCTTTTTCCCTGAGGAACTTCTGACAATTCTGATGAAAATATGAAAGGCTTTAAGGTATTCCATTTTATTTTATGGTTTGGCTAGTGAGGACATCCACTTAAGGTTAAAATAAAAGTTTTTCATGCTGTTTAGGAAGATTGAAGTATGTTTAGGGAACTGAGTAGAGTCGTTTGGGGTTTTTAAAATCATATAAAAAAATTTTTTAGACCAGAGGGACTAAAAACCATTATGCAAATAGTGTCTTAGTTGAGAAGCTAAGCCCCCCTCTGGAGCCTTATCCTGTCTAAGGAGCTGATTCCAGTCAGAGACCAATTTTGCTGTTAATCTTAGGGTATTACTGCTCATAAACCTGTGCAATAAAACTCAAAGTACCACACTCTATGTCTTCACAAACCTGTATGTCAGTTTGAAAATTATGTATATAAATTCTACACCTGCTGACAAATGCATACTGTGCTTATTATATGTCCAGCTAATCAAAAGAAGGCAAGGATCACCCTGGGGTGTCACCATCTTTTAACTTAGAAATTCAGAGACAGATTTTGTTGAATATGTTATAGTGGGTTGATCCTGTCTGGATGCTAGGCATCCACCAAAGACTCTCTATCACCCCCCTCCACAGCTGGACAGGGGAGAGAAAATATAACGAAGGGTTCATGGGTTGAGATAAGGACAGGGAGAGATCACTCATGAAATACTGTAGTGGACAAAATGGGCTCTAATTAGAGATATGAATTGAATTTATTACTAACAAAATCAGAGCAAGGTAATGAGAAGTAAAATAAGACCTTAAAAAAGTCCACCTTCCCCCTCACCCCTCCCTCCTTCCCAGCTCTACCTCCTACCCCAAGGAGGTGTGGAATGGGGGCTAGGGTCAGTTCATCACCCACTGTTTCTCCTGCTGCTCAGGGAGAAGAGTGGTTCCCCTGCACACAGGGGTTCTCTCCCACAGGAGACAGTTCTGCATGGACTTCCCCAATGTCAGTCCATCCCTGAGGAAACAATCCTCCCCAGACTGCTGCAGGGTGGTCACTCTTCCATGGGGTGGAGTCCTTCAAGGACGGGCTGCTCCAGCATGGGAGCACCGCCCCTCTCTCCACAGGTCTCCCATGGGGTCACAGGCTCCTCTAAGGCATCCACCTGCTCCAGCCTGGGTCTCCTCCAGAGGCTGCAGTTGAATCTCTGCATCCCCATGGATCTCCATGGGCTGCAGGGGCACAGCTGCTTCACCATGGCCTTCACCACAGCCTGCAGGGGAATCTCTGCTTCAGCACCCAGACCATCTCCTGTCTGATCGGTTTCTGCAGGGCTGTTCCTCTCACATCTTCTCACCCCACTCTTCTCTGGCCACTGTTGCAATAGCACAATAACTTTTTTCTTCTTCCTCTTCGATATGTTACCACAGAGGCATTATCAAGATTTCTAACTGACCTGGCCTTGGCATGTCTGTCTTTGGAGCTGCCTGGCATTGGCTTTGCCAGACATGGAGGAAGTTTCTGGCAGCTGCTTACAGAAACTGCCCTTGTAGGCCCTCTGCTACCAAAACCAGGCAAATCAAACCCAGTACAATGTACAGTGCCAAAGAAACCTGGGGGTGCTCAGGGCACATGATGGTCTTTTTGGACAGCTATTGGCAATTTTTCGTGTCTTTCTCAACAAAGGGAGTGAACAACTAAGAATCTCTTCAGCTCTCATGGAGGATGATTCACTGTATGCAGAGATGATTCACTTGAGCTGAAGACCTACACAATATCAAGTAAGAGTTGTAGAAACAGGCCTGAAAAAGCTCATTTTGCTCAGCAGGCAAATGAATAGGGAGTCTTCTGTCTTCAATTCTTGGGATGCTTGTATTTCTGTGCCACAAATACCTTCATTAATGATTAAACATATCTTGTAGCAAAATTGCAGATCTCTGGCTCTTATCACAGGAGAATTTCCCAGTGGCACTAAAGGAAATTGTGCTGTAAATGTATGCATAATTTCTAGGAGATATTTTTCAAGGATTTTCAGTTATTTTGCATCTTGATATTTTCAGCCTAAAGCTGGTTTGTATGTTTTATGTACAAAATTTCTTATGCCTTTAAATTTCTGGAAACAATAAAGGATTATAGTATAAAGCAGCTTAATAAGAAGGAGAGTCTATATACACTGCAACTTATTTAACTCCACCTATACTCTTTTATTAAAAACCATTATTTATATCTTCTCTGAACCTTCTGAGGTCAGAGGAATGAATGTTGTTGCCTCTGGTGGACTGTGACTAAACAAATACAGTATAGTGCAAAAGAAGATACTGCTAACCATACCCAAATGCTTTGAATCATGTAAAAGGACTTCTCAGTAAAGAACTTTACAGAATGCTGTCGCTAAATGAGTCACTTGTACCTTCAAAATGTGAAGATGTTTTATTTAGATACCTCTGCCTCCCATGTTTGTAGCTTTCCAACTGCTTTAATCCTCTGTTTTGTGGTATTGATTCTGCAGGTGTGCAGTTGCTTTTGTCTTCCCACTGCTGCTCATATTACTGCAGGAAATCCAGTGGTGACTGTGAGTGGTGAGAAAGAGACTACTGGACAGTATTGGAGGGTACATGTCTAAGTCAGACCCAATTTATGTACCAGCTTAATCTTACCACTTAGGAGTGCATAGTCAACTCTAGAAGATTATTTCAGCATACACAAGGTCTACAGGAAAGGGGAGGGTCTCCTGAAGAGCAGATATCTACATCTCTGGAAATTCCTTACATTTCCCAGTTGAATGAGTATGGACAGTGGCACCTATTGATACTGGGGTCATGTAATACTTGGAAGATTGTGAGTGTCCTGGGTCACAGTGCAAGATCTGCCCAAAAGCATGTATTCTATCACCATCTTCATGAGCTGTTGAAACCAGGTTGGACTGTGCTCCCTACCTCCCTGCTCTGGATTATCTCCTGTTAATGGCCCATCAGTGCCTTGCCCATGGCTCACAGATAACTCACCCCTGGACTATCTCCTGTTAATGGCCCATCAGTGCCTTATCTCATGACTCACCATCCCATTGTGAGAGGCTCCACCCAGAGGGAGGAACCAAGCATTCCATCCTGGATATAAACCGAGATTTTGAACACCACAGCAGCCTTTCCCACTGGAATTCCCAGAGGACAGGATCTACATACCTACCACTGGACCTTCTGAGGAAGACCAGACTTTTCTAAAGGATCACAGCTTCAGCAGAACCACATCCATCACTTCAGGAGGACTGCAGCCACCATCTTATCAGACTGCCACTGCTGCCCTGACTAACAGGGTGGCAAGGTTGTATCTGACTGTCACTTTAAACCAGTGTTTTCTGCCTTTATTTTTAATTTTCCTATTAAACTGCACTTCTGACTTAGTGTTTCCCACTTGTTTCTTTTCAATGAGCTATTCCAAGTACAATAAGCTGTTCCAGGAGCTGAGACTTAAAGAAATAATTAATCTTGTTGTTTCTGTATTTCAGGAGTCAGTAATATTACTACTGGATAATTAAAAATACAGCCCAAGAACCTCTGTGTTTAAGTGCCCTGATGCAAATACCAACACACGTTGCTAGGATGGAGCAGACAACTCACTACCAAGACATTGCATTTCAGTAGACTCCAAGTTGTCTTGATATACATGGAGTTAAATTAGACACATAGAGGTATCATTTGCTTTATATAATATTTTTCAAGATTACTATATGAGTAATATTTACAGCAAGGCACTATCCTATTTGAACCTTCACTAATTAACAACTTGGGAGTCATTAAATATTTTAATGAGATGTAATGAACTGCTATCTGCAGAATGGACACAGATGGCAAGGCTGCAAGAAGAAGAGGTGTGGAAGAAGTAGTATTGTGTAACCATGGAAACAATGCCTCTCTTTCTTCCTCCCTTCTCTCTTTTAGGTTCAGCAATGCTGCACATCATTAGGGTGTCTGCCTCTCTTGACAAGAGCAACTTTTCAGTGTCAGTCAGTAAATCTCTGTATTCATTCATACTGTCAGCACTAACTGATAGAAAGCCTGAGGAAGATGAGAGATGCATACTGAACAGGCTGCTGCTCTGTGACAGTCTAGTCACGTATTCTTATGCAACTGTCAATTTTGAGGCTCAATTCAATAAGAAAGAACGAAATGGAACAGGCCTGGCTAGACAGTGTTCTGTTAGTGTAGCTTCTAAAGTTCATTTCAGTGCTCAAGTAAGTAAAAATGCTGAAAAATGAGACTTGACTGTGTGGGTACATGGGACAAAGGGAATAAAGCTGTGGTTGAGCTCTAGTTAAAAGCAGTTTTGTTAATCCACTGCAGTCAGACCTTAGTGTTGGCGTTTAATTTTGCAAAACTGGATGGTAATATGCTTTTGAATTGGTAGCAAAAAAGAAAATGTTAAAACCCTTGAATGTCAGTTATTCTCACACAGAGCTGTTCCCATGTGTACCAAGAGCACTTATTTATGCCTAGCAAAAAGCCTTATAATTATAAGAAGCTGAAGCAGAAAAAAAAAAGGCTGAGTAAAAATAGGCTAGAAACTCAGTCTAAATGCACTGAAAAAAATTTCCAACATGAGCTCTATCCTCACTATTTCCCTCTCATTTTTAGCAATAATTAAACTGATTCTCAATGTCTTCTTTAACTCATTTGGGTTAAATGAGAGATTTAGATTCCAGAAGGGGATGGAAAAGCATGAATTTATGGATCTGCCAAGAAGAAGGAATAAATCCCATAATTTGTGTTTCTTAAATCTTTTAGCCCCACAGGAGTGAGAGGCACATCTCACAATGATGACATCAGAAGAGGCAAACATCAGAGTAATTAGCAACTATTCTAATAGAAGAAAGGGAATGAAAAAAACTTGGGTCTTAATTTGCAGAGGCAAATGCAGAAATATATCCCCTCCATGGATTGCATGTACTACCTACACTGTGCATTGGGGGAACATGATTTCTTGTCTCTACATCTTCCCCTCTGTGTAGGAAACAGTCCTGTTGGGAATGGAGGTGCTCCTGTGGGGAGTGTTCCTCAGACCCAGGAGGATGCTGATGAGACAATGTCTGAGTCACTGTCTGCTTCCTGATCGACTTCTGGGTCAGCACAAAGCCACACAACCTAACAACCCCAAAAGCACTGATTTATCCCAATCCATAAACTTAAATAAGGCACAGGACACTTCTCATAGATCAGACTACCCTGCCTTTCTGACCCGGTGAGTCACAGGTCAGTAGCTTTTCTAGGATGGCTGGACTCCATGATCCCAGAGGTGATTTCCAACCTTTGCAGTTCTACAATTCTGTGATCTTCTCCTGGCCAGAGGCCAGTGGAAATGACACATACTGTGGATCTTCAGCCATGATCCAGGAGCAGGTCCTGCCAGGCAATGACAGAAACAAGCTCCACATGTAGGGAGTGCAGGCTGGTGCTGGCATTGACATGTATTCTGTCATGATCAGGGACGTGTGCCCGAGCAGTCCCTGCTGATGTTCCCTGAGAGACTTGGATTACAAACAGGACAGCCACTCATGTGGAGCTGCACTTTGGGATGCTTGCTCAAAGAGAATATTTAATGGGGTTCACAAAGGGGTCTCTCCATCTAAACTTGACTGCTGAGCACTGAAAATGTGAACCACCAGACAAATTCTGAGGATGTCCTCCATCCAAAAGGACATTTTTGTTCTCCTGGGCTGAAAAAACCCCCAGTCGGCCTATAGGTCAATACGTATGCATTTTCCTTAGTATATTTAAACCTTAGTATATTGAAACAGAAGAGCAAAAAAATGCAGAATTTAGAAACCTTTGGCTGTTACATACTTAGTTTACACAACCACACATGCTTCCAGCTTGTTTTAATTCTTCAAATACTCTGATTGGTTGTCTTTGGGCATCACATTTACCCCTGCTGTGCTTGTGCCAAGCAGTGGACTTTTTATGTTTAGAATACCCTATCTTCATACCTGTTTTTAATTCAAGGAATGCTTCACTTAGCTATCAATACATAATTTAATTAGTAAATGGTTTTGACAGTTGAAATTTAAACTCTAGGTATTACACTTTTCTTAATTGTAACTCCTCTTTTATATTTCAGAGTTTGGGAACTCTATCCTGTCTTGATTATTTTCATGTCTGGTCAAACTCTGAGAAGTGACTAACAGCAGGGCATATGAGCAGCTGGCCAAACTGCAATTTGGTAGAACCAGATTAGAATCCAGAGCTTTCTGGTTTAATAAAAAATATCTGAAATATTGAGACTTTTGCAAAACTTAAATGCTGTCTAGCTGAAAACTAAACCCCTTGTCAACTAACTAAGAAGATATTGTTTTCATTTTTTCAGTTCAAATATTATGTGTTGAGGCTGTTTGTTACGGGTTTTTGGTTGGTTGGTTGGTTGGTTGGTTGGTTTGGTACTTTTGTTTGTTTGTTTGTTAGGGGTTTCTTGTTTTTTGTTTTTTTTGTTTGTTTGTTTCCTGGAAGAAAAGGCTGACCCCACCTGGTTACAACTTCCTTTCAGGTAGTTGTAGAGAGCAATCAGTGCAGTCCTGAGCCTCTATTTCCCCAAGCAAAACAACCTCAACCTCAACCTCAGCTCCCTCAACTACTCTCATATGACTTACCCTCCAGGTCTTTCTCCGGGTTAGCTTTGGGCTGTAAAAAAGCCCAACCCAACCTACCCTAAAAAATACTTTAAAAATGAATATTTTGATGGTAAATGCTTCCTGTGAAGGTTCAGAAATTTTTCACAAAAAATATTCAAGCTCTTTTAGTGTGAACATTATGACCTTACAAGGCAGTCACCATGTTAGGAAGGAAGGACAGCCTTGTTATTAAAGCATTGGACCTTAGAGAAATGGCTTCAACTCTTTCATCTCTTGGTGTCTTTCTTCTTAATTTGTTTATATTAAGGAAGATTACACAGACTGAGGTTGTGCAGATAACAAGGCAAAATCTATTGGGGAGACAGAGATGCCAAAAATTTTCCAGTAGAACTACCAATAAAGAGAAGGTGAATAATTTAGTTTCCAGGTGCATGATGGAAATAATGGATTTGAATTTGGCAGCAACTTGATTTACAGTTTACAAAAATAGGGACAATAACAGAAAGCAGGAATAAGACAAACCCATGGAAAACTGTAGACCTCTTAGGAAGAGATTGAATATATTCTTCCAGAAATCACCTATAGTTGGCCTTACTCTACAAGAAAGAATGGCTTAGACAGTGTTTTGGGTGATCCCAGAATCATCTCTGGCTATGCCTACAGGAGGAATTGCTTTCGTACAGGAGGAGCAGATCAGAAGAGTGAGGCAGCAGGAGACATCTACACTAAATATAATATGCAGGATTTAATTCAGGATTAATTTAATTGGAACCAAACATTCTCACAGGCACATGGATGAGAATTTACTAACCACTGGTTAAAATCCTTGGGTTTTCTGTGGGATTTGGAGCTTATTTGATGTGTAGCTGAAATAGAATCTGTGGTACAGTAGCCTTCAAAATCAAGCTAGTCTGAATATATCAAAACTAATATGCTAACTGAATTAATATGAAATAAAGGTGGTTGGCTTCCTGGCCTTGCTATTATTCCAACCCAAACGCTAATGTGCTTGCAGCCTGTTATCTGGAAGGAGATTATCTAGACTGTACATTAGCCAGGAGTTGCCTTCACTCAATACCCTGGATAAGGCAGAGTGCCAGAGAGGGAGTTTTGCAATGCACACACTGATCACATTGTGGCTGGCTGTGCACAGTGATGATTAAAAGGCTTCTACAAAACATCTTTGTATTTTTTTCAAGGTTGAATATACTAAAAAATGCTTATGCATATGAATTAACCATATTTTTGCCTTTTTCTGAGGTTTTTAATTCTATCTGCCATCTCTTTGCTCTGTATCCAATATTGAGAATAAAAACTCTTCAGATTTTATTCTTCTATTTATGCAAGCATAGGATTGTCATAGAATCATAGTCTTGTTAAGATTGGAAAAAGCCACCAAGATCATCAAGTCTGATCTTTGAACAAATGCCACCATGCCCACTAAACCATATTATGTAGCGACACATCTACTTATTTTTTTCAACACTTCCAGGAATGGTTACTCTGCCACTTTCCTGGGTGTCCTGTTCCAATGTTTAACTACTCTTTCAGTGAAAAAAATTTCCTTATATCTGACCTAAACTTCTCCTGGTCCAACTTGAGGCAGCTTCCTCTCATCCTGTCACCTGTTACTTGGGAGAAGAGACTGACCCTCACCTGGTCACAACCTCTTTTCAGGCAGTTGTGTCAGGAGAATGACTAAGGTCCCTGCCAAGCCTCCTTCACTCCAGGCTAAACATCCCCAGCTCCTCCAGCTGCTCTTCAACAGACTTGTGCTCCAGACCCTTCCCCAGCTCTGTTGCCCTTCTCAGGCCATGCCCCAGCCCCTCAATGTCCTTCTTGAAGTGAAGGGCCTGCCCAGCACTGGATAAAGCACATGAGGTGCAGCCTCCATAGTCCCCATGGAGAACTTGACTGGGATTTTTGGGTGCTCACATGCACATGATAGACAATAATACATGACCAGTTAACATGCATCTTACCTAACTCCCCCTCTACGAAACAGAGCTGCCTATAATTAAATTAGTCCTCTGAATAATCCTTTTAATCACTCGAGATCAATGTCTCAAGGGCATAGGATCACAGAATAATTTAGTTTGGAAAGGACCTTTGAGATCATCAGCTCAACTGTTAACCCAGCACTTCAGGATTCCTTGCCTCCTGTGGCAGCCATCCAGAGTGGGTGAGATTAATGCAGAATGTGCCACTGTTTGCACTGGCTGTGGAAGGAGCCTTGAAAAATAGCTTAACCTAGAAGGAAAACCTAGTGAAGAGAAGGAAGAAAAGGCTGGGACTTGGTCTGTCTTTCTGGAAGGTTAAGCAGCCATGGGGCTCATAGCTTTGGATGAACATACTTAGCCTTGCTTAGCTGTCCTACCTTATATCTATTTTTAGCATCATATCAATAAAAGCACCAATACATATTTTTTTCTGTCAATAAATTCCATTCCCAAGGATACTTGCCTAATCAATTACATCTATATTTATTTTTATATATATATATATATATAAGATAAATAGGTATATTCTATTTATATATTCTATATTTTGTTTCATATTCTATTATTATTTTTCTGATTTATTGTTATAGTAATTGTATTATATTAATATATATTTGTTTTATTTTTTAAATTTT
>VZTN01025596.1:318-18372 GCA_013400515.1 Erpornis zantholeuca | reverse complement strand
TTTCCTTCCTTCCTTCCTTCCTTCCTTCCTTCCTTCCATGCTGTGCCTGATGCCCCCCAGGACACGGGTGGCCCTCCTGGCTGCCATGTCATGAAGTAAGAACAAACTGAAACATCACTGACTGAGCAATACATATTAGGGCTACTATTGCCACTGTGAAAGTCATGCATCTCCAAAGAACAAGAGCAAATATAGTGGATATGAAGAGAAAGAAAAGACAAACAACAAAAGACTAACAAATGGACTAACAAATAAGAATAATATAATAAAATCAAGAATCTCTGGAAGAGAGTGATCATCTTTATTAAGACTAAAAAAAAGTGGGAAAGTCAAAGTATTCCTGCATTACCTACATAAACACTTGAGATTATGAGGGGTATTTTTTAGACTGTATATAGAGGTTCCTGCATACCTAATCAAAGAAGTTTTCTCACTGTAAATTACTATATGGTTACACTATACACACTATAAGAAATAGATATACTCATGATAAACAGGTCAAAAATCTGTAGGTAAATCCCAGTTTCTTTCAATTCTTTATCTCTTCCCAATTTATCCTCTCAAACCACATTTTTTTTCTTAACTATTATATTTATTATGTTTGTCAAGTCCAACAAACATGACAGCAGATATTTATGAAAGCTCAGGAAAGTGTCACTGAGATTGAGAAATTGAAGAGGAATCATGTTCCCAGCTTGTGTATATCTGCTATTCAAATTGAAATCATACTATGTACTTCTCAATGTGTTACTGACTGTTTCTTGGAATAACTGTGCCTAGAGCACACAAGGGAAAATGGTAAGTCAACACCTCTGACAGAATGTGTGATTTTCAGTACCAATAAGCAAATCTCCATCATGTTTAACCAGTTTGAGAGTAAGCAGAGTGAAAGCATAATGTGGATTTTCAGCACAACCTATTCGAGCCCGGGGGAAATGTGAATGCTTATTTGTGCACTAGTTTGTGCAGCCATCAAGTTGTATATAAATTAGCCCTGCTATGCCTAAAAAGGATCCAATCCAATAGTGTTATGGGTAAACCTAAAATGCTGTGTAGCAAAGTTAGTACTGGGAGTAATCAAAGCCACTGAAGTGAGCTGAATGCAGTGTCATTTCAGATAAATTTTATGGAAATGATCATGTTAAATGTTCACGCTGATATTAACTTAAAAATTTGAATGAGAAAGCTAGTTTAAAATTTCTAAAACTCAATAACGTGGGATTTCTTATTAAAATCATCTGCTGTACTGAAGTACTAGAGGATAATAACTGCTGTAGCTATATTTTTGAACAATACTAGAGTTGACTGGAAGAATCCTGAGATTTATGTCAGACTTAGTAAATAGATTCAATAAAATATATTTTCAAAAAATGAGAAAAAGAGGCTAGATGTTAATCAAAACATAATATAGGAAGCAAATTTACAAAAGATGTTCAATATTTTAAACTGATCTAATGCCAAAGTTCTAAGGTACAATCTTGGCCACAATGAAGAATTGGCAGATTTCAAGCATGACCTAGTCTGAACTAGATATCCAAACCCCCAAAAAACTTCAGAAAAGTTAAATACATGTTATGCATCATGAATAATCTTTTCATATCCTCTTCATGTGGAATGAAAAGTCTTAACCACACTTAAAACCTACTTATTTCATCTTCAAGGCTTACATGAGTATAAGCTCAGTCCAAGAATTTTTCCAAGTGAAAAGTTCCTAAAAAATCCCAAAATCAAATCAAATCAAAACCAACACCACACATCACTGTGAAAACTACATTTCTCAGGTTATAAATCAAGTTATTAAGAACTTTTTGTAAAGGGAAGTTAGCAATGAGATGTCCTGTGTAGCTAATCCCTTTTGGCATCCAGGTTAATATTATTACATCCCTCTGTACCTGTCTTGCTAATTTTAATGAGGAAGGCTTTTTATCTCATTAAGCTTCTTTAGCATGCAGCTAATGAGTATTTCACAACAAATTTTTAATATTTGCATTGATTCTACTAAGAGAAGGGATAATGCCTAATTTAATTTACCAGTCATTTCTTCAAACTGCTACTTTCTAAATTTATAGATCTAACCAAAGACACCTAACATATTTCAGGATTTCTACATGACAGGATTATTCTAAATACAGAGGAGCATATTTTAAATGGTTAAATTTAGAGCATACAATTTTTCCATTATACCACTTCTGTTGAAAATAATCATAATAAAAGAGGTTTTCTTTAGCAGATGAGTGGGGTTTGATAGAAGGATGTTATTTATGAAATATAATATATGGCTATTTCCAACTGAGGCATACAAGATTATAGCAAGACTAAACACGCTATATTGAACAGCTATACTTAACATGCTGTCTTGAAAAGCTATTCTAAATAAAAGCTATAAATAAAGGCTATAAATAAAAGCTATATGTAAAGGACATACACGGATTAAAAAGCAAGATGAGATTGCAATAAAACACACTGGATAATATGCAGTAACATTACCATCCTTATTACCGTGCTGTTGTCTTTGAGTGCAGTAGTATATCCTGAAACACCAATTACAAAACAATTCTCTTAGAAGTTCCATTACGATTGTTCAATATTTCTACAATATCTCTTGGGAATCTATAATAATCATGACTACTGCTTCACTTAAGTAAGACTGCACTCGATTCTGATATTATTTTTAGTTACACCGTGTTTCCAGCATCACATAATCCCAAGCGCATATTTCTCAAGAACAGTTTATTATTTTCTATAGGAAGCTCTTACAAGAACAAGTAGGCCTNAAAAAAAGGAAAGAAAGAAAATGAACCAAATGCAGTAACCATCACATTTTCTATTTTTGAATTTGCTTATGTCAGTAACCATTAACCTACAGTTGTGTATAAACAACTAAAAGGAGGCAGCTCTCATCTTTCATGTTTCAGCAGGAAATATTTATATTTTCTCCTTTGCATATTTTCCCTGGTTTCAGATATTTATAAAAAGAAGCTATGAATGACTGTCTTGACTTTGACACAAGCCTACAAAAACTACTTTGCTAACTTGCAAAACTTCAGAATGCTAATTGTTAATGTGCACTCCATTTTAAAATGAATTATTGAGTTAGCTTTAAGAGAAAGATACATTTCAAATAAATATTTTATCCACAAGTTTATATTTTACAAGATAGAATTAGAATCCTTTTAGTCAAACTAAGCATGATCAGAAATTCTGTAACTAGAATATTTTTGATATTTCTTTTTGCATTTGCCACTATAAAGAATTTCAAAACTTTTGTATATGTCAAAATCTTTTTTAAATGCACAATTTTTATCCTAATTTAGGTTCTTTCTTATTTTCATGCAAGTCTTTGTTATGAAAAAAATAAAAATATAAAGTAAGAGTTCAATGCCTGGTAATGACTTCTTAAACCATCAAGGTAAAAAAGTCAAAACCCTCTTTTTATTAAATAGTTAAAAACCATAAATCTTTCCAGGATATTTTCAAAGAATTTTGGAAATTTGGGGTTTTTTTTCTTTCACTTTTGGGCATGCAGTCTCTTAAGGACATGTAGAGTAATTTTATTAGGGAAGTATATAGAAGTATTTATAAGTATTTTGCATTTGGCATGAGGCAGAACTCTTAGAGAATAGTATGATTGGATGCTTTAAAACTTTATATTTCTAGTGTACAAAACAAAACCACTAGAACACCAAAGAAATCTTATTTAGATCATGTTTATTTTTAGCTTAAATTATTCTATTATTTTTCTACACATTCATCTATGTACCTAATATGGACAGCATTTTCCCAGCAAAAAGGATGCCTGCAAGGAACTTACTAGAGTTCTGATAGTGTAAACATATTATTTTGAGTTTTTACAGCTCCACTGATTTCAAGCTGGATATTACAGGAGTGTTAGGATCTTCCTGCATGGTGTTCATTTCATTATCAAAGTATATAATTTCTGTAAAATCTAAATATCCATTTACAACTACTATTATTCTTTGTTACAGACTGAAGATAAAATAAACACCTAAAATATAATATAAGTAATCACATCAAAAACTAATAGGTATGTATTGTGTATATCATGTAATCATAGAATAGTTTGGGTTGGAAAGGACCTTAAAGACATCTAGGTCCCTGCCATGAGCAGAGACACCTTCTACTAGACCAGGTTGCTCACACCTCCATCCAACCCAGCCCTGAACACTCCCAAGAATGGGGCAACTTCTCTGGGCATCCCGTTTCAGTTCTTCACCACCCTCAGGCTAAAGAATTTCTTCCTATTATGTAATATAAACCTATCCCTTTTTAGTTTAAAATGATTCCCCCTTGTCCTGTCACTACAGGCCCTTGTGAATAGTCTCCCTCCCTCTTTCCTGTAGGATCCCTCCAGGTTTTGGAAGGCTGCAATCAGGTAACCCTGAAGCCTTCGCTTCTCAGCTGAACAATTCCAATTCTTTCAGCCATTCCCCACAGGAGAGGTGCTCCATCCCTCTAATCATCTTCATGGCCTCTGGACTTGCTCCAACAAGTGGATGTTGTTCCTGTTCTGGGGACCCCAGAGCTGGATGCACCATTCAAGGTGAGCTTTCACCCTGCTGGCCAAGACGCTTTTGATGCAGCCCAGGACATGTTTGGCTTTCTGGGCTTTCTCTAAGTGCCCATGGCTGGGTCATGCCCAGCCTCTCATCCACCAGCACCCCCAAGCCTTTGTCAGCAGGGCTGCTCTCTATCTGCTCACCTCCCAGCCTGTGTTGACATGGGGTGTTGCCCCAATCCAGGTGCAGCACCTCGCACTTAGTCTTGATAATCCTCATGAGATTCCCATAGGCCCAGTTCTCCACCTTGTCCAGATCCCTCTGGACGGCATCCTGTCCTTCCAGTGTGTCAATCACATCACTCACTGGGAGTTATCTACAAATTTGCTGAGGCTACACTCGATCCCTTCATCTATGTCATTAAGATATTAAATGACATTGGTCCCAGTACAAACTCCAGAGGGACATCACTTGTCACTGATGTCCTTTGGGACACTGAGGCATTGACCACTACACACTGAATGTGACTGTCTAACCAATTCCTTAGGCACCTAACAGTCCACCTATCAAATCCTTCTCTCTCCAATTTAGAGAAAAGAATTGTTGAGGACCATGTCGAAAGCTTTACAGAAGCCCAGATAGAAACATCTGTAACATCTTTGTGAAAATTTCAAATCATTCACAAATTTAAGGTTTACAGAACATTTTATCATTACAAATAGGATCTCAAGCTACAGAAATAGGAGTGTCACTCTTTTTCTCCATTTGATCTCTCTGTTCCCTCCCAGGTGTTCTGTCTTACGTCCTTCCCATTGTCCTCTGAATCCAAAAGAAGAAAGTTTAGAGCTAAATCATCATAAGGATGGATTGTTCAAAGTCAATACTCCTACTTTTGTTCCCTAGTTCAGATCACATGAGGTTTGGTGCCAGATCTGGTGCTAGGGAAGTGACAGGAATATGAAAAGTATTGCAGGTAAAAGCAGGTGAGATTCTTTCATCCAGCAGTATCTAACCTTAGCTAAAGAATCACTTGACATACTCATTTTTCTTAACTACAAAATCCTTCTAACCTAAACAGGATTCCCCACATTCTTTCTATTTTTTCTTTTCTTTTGGGATGGGGGCAAGTCTGATTTCTTATTAAGACACCACAAGTCTGAGGCAGCACAACCAGAACCATTTAATCACCTGCTGTGAGTAATAGCTGACTCTTGGTGCTACAAGAAATTGTAGAAGTGCTGTTGGCAAGTAAAAGTAACTAGTGTTTGCTGCTAACACAGGTATAAACAATTTTGTATTTCTGTACTGTGAGAACTGAGCCACTGTCAACTCAATGTCAGTCTATGACCTCCTCTGAGCTCCCTTAGACCTCCACCTGCTGACCCTTCATGATGTTCTAAAATATTTTTCATAGGAAGAAATAAGATGCCAGAAGTTCAAATGCAGCAATTAGTAAGCAGGATGGGTGACTTTCATATCACTATATGGGACTTTAGAATTTGTCAACTAATTGGTCTAAACTTTGGAGATGCAGTTTTAAGCTGACCACAAACTCATTTAAACTCGCTTTCCTACCAATTCATAGAAGACTAGAACAGCTCTACTCCTTAGATATATCTTAATAAGTTCAGCTACTGCAGCAATGGACATTGAAATCATAGCTTTGGAATTACACTCTCTTGCCAAATGGAATTTTCAGGCTGGGACTTGGTCAATGTGCCTCCCCTTTCTATCTCTCTGAAATGGCTCATTGCAAAACTGTTTGCCTGGCTACTTTATTGAGACAATTTTATTAGTTCCCATTATCTGTGTACATTGAAAACAAAACAAAATTAAAAATAGACAAAAAATCCCAAAACACTAAAAAACTCCCCAGAAACCAGAGATCTGCAAATCTCTAAATTAGACCTTGAAACTACCATTACAATTTCCTGTCTCATACCTACAATAAAAATTTTTGATGCATTAATTTTCCTTACTTCTATTTCATTAGATTTCAGCTATAAGACTATAATCTCTGAACAGAAGCATAATGCTCCTGGACTCTTTACATCAGCACTTTTGCTCGCACTGCAGGGCAATACAAAGGGAAATGTACTGCATTGTTAGAGATGCTGTCCCTCTGATTGGACATTAAATCCTTTCATCTTTCATGGTTCATACCTGAAAACTAAAAATGTCATTTACATTCTGAAACAGCATGTTGCTTCAGCCTCTTGATGTGAACATACACTCTTCTATACATCCTTTGACGTAAACACTGCAATTCACAACCATGTGCAACCTGTTCTCAGAGCCACAGTAAACAGAGTTCCTATGCATGATGCCAGCTTATAGGCACCAAATTTACTCCTTAATAAGCCTTTGAAGCTACCAACCACCACATAATTTTCCTTCTGTTAAGATGTGCTACAGAATAAGGCTTGCAGCGAGACCCTTCTCACATTCAAAGCACCCTATTGAATCCTGCAGGAACTGAACTGCTGGTACTAAGGACTGGAATAGCTGGCATTAATTAAAAGCACTAATATTAGGAAAACCTGTGTCTTTTTCAGAAGGAACATGTCAAACAGAGGCATATGTGTGTTACAGCCTTCATTGCAACTAAAATATGCCAGACATTAAATTAAACAGGTTAGTACTGGAGAGGAGATGATATGTTGTCTAAGGACAGATTATGCATGAAAAGTGCTAACATTAGTGTCACTATTTATATCAAGCTAATGCACAGAGTTCTATTCTGAAATAATGTAATTATAATCCTTGTGCAGTTTTAGGTGTCTGAAAAAAATCCTTTTTCTTCATTTAAATTATTTTTGAGAATGAGATCTCTCACATGTTGGCTGGGAAGCCTGGTTACACAGATCTAATTCAGGAATTGCAATTACCTAAAAAAAGGTAAATATGTTTGAGATTTTTTTATATGTAGCAATAAAAGAGATTTTTCAAATTACATTGACAAGTATAATTTTTTAATTTCTTTTTTTTTTAATTAAAGCCCATCTGGGATGCTTATTTAGTCTAATCTATTGAATGCAGAATATTTTCAGTGGTTTATAGAAGGAAGGACAGCTTTCTGAATGACTGAGTATACACCTTAGTTGCTAAGATTATGCAGCTGAGTGTAAAATTTGAGGATTTTTTTTTAAAACATGCTAACACATACATGCACCTATTTTAAAAGTAAAATACAAAGGCAGGGTTGTTTCTGTTGTTTTCTTTTGTTTTGTTTTTCCCTACCAGATTTCTGCATAGCTTATAAGAATCTCCAAAATATATAAATAAAATACAGTGGATCATATTTGGGTTCAAGGTAAAACACATTTTTTCTAATATAATATAAATTAACCAACCATCACACAGAGAGAATAGAACACACATAAGATGCTTTGAGAAAATTTTGTCTTCCAAAGAGATAGCAGTCTCATAAAACAGATCAATCTCTCACAAAACAAAGGTCATGATTCCAAAATCTTTATTTATCCTGCATATGTCTTTTTGTGTCCTATCTCCCTCCACCCTAATCATCAGTTTTAGTAGGGTTACTGAGAAGTTAAAGTTCTATCTCATGTGAATCTGAATGATTAGTACAGCTTCAATTACAAATGATTTAGCTGCAGCATTCCAGCAGCCTAAGAGTAGAAAGTACAGGAAAATAACATTACCCACCCCCAAGAAGTCCACTAGTCACCTTAACATATGTGATACAATATTTTTCCATAATGGATACAGTATTATTAAATAAGTACATTTCCCTTAAAATGTGTCCATACATATATATATTTATAAAATAGGTATGTATGTTTTTATGTATTACATAAATATGATGTTTTTTCAATTAAATCATTAAAATAGGTACAATTGATTACAAATTATTAGCAACACAGAAGGTAAATTATATGAATGTTAGTTACCTGTGTGGTTTTCTTAGTTCAATTAATACATCTCTATTATAAAAAAGCATTTTTCCTTCTTGCCAATCATATAGTCATTTTGGAAATTTTCTGTACCATACACAGCCTTCACAGAGTCAGGAAAATGAAGGTAAGAAAAGCCTTATCCTGAACTCTCTTGCCTGAGTCCTGCTTGTTTGAAAAGCACTTGATATTATTCCCACTGATTATTCTATTCCCACTATTATTCCCATCTTTTAGTAAGCATGTGTAACAAATGGGTTACAGCATTTCACATGTATTTTTCTCAATACCTTACAAAATGTACATCTGTAAGTTTCTACAATGACAGCCACCCTGATGCTCTCATTTACCTAATTTTGTAGTATCTTACCAGATGTCTCAGAACACTTTCCAGAATAGCTTTTTCCTACAACCTCATAAATATGTGACACTGTAAAAATAAGATGAAGCATGGTTAAGGTCTGTACAAGTACGTTTTATTCCTTATGAAAGTTGTTCATCTCTTCATATTTAAAATACATTTCTAACATCTAATTGGTGATTAAAAACAAACAAAATCCCACAAAAAACCAGAACGATACAAGCTAACTTTATGTCCTCTGCAGTATGTATAGGTGTGAATATCTTGCATTTAACTGCCAATAAACCCCAAATTCTCATCAAAGCTTCCTGTCAGAAAGCCAGTTCAATAACAGGTACTTCATTCTACTCCAAGGCAAATGATAAATAGCCTGTGATAAAAAAGACTATGTACAAAGTTAAAAAAAAAAAAAAAGAAAAAAAAAAAAAAAAAGGTTTATTTCCTCATAAAGTCAAAATATATGACAGTTGTGAAAAAAAAAAAAAAAAACCCCAACCCCCCNAGTTGTGAAAAAAAAAAAAAAATACCCTACACCTAATGGGTAGCCACCCCTTTAGTGCATTAAAGTGGTTTAAGAAAGAGGAAGGTTAAAAAATAATCTTGTATTTCATGGCCCAGAAGACTGACACTTACTGACTTCATGACTACAATTTTACAAGACACCTTGGCTGTCAGGAACATGTGTCCACCTGAGGAAGATAAACAAACTGTTTAAATGCATATGCCAAATTAATTTTCACGGAGCCCTAATCACCACAGCGTCTAGGTATTTTGAAATTGGCTCAGGCATTTTTAAGAGTATTTCCCAAGCAAGTAATTTGTAGCCAACACCTTCAATTTTTTTCAGCCAGAAACTTGCCAATCTGTGAGATGTGTCCAGATGAGCTTGTCCTCATGATATGCATCATTTACTGTGACCAGAGACTTGCATTAAAAAGCCAATGAACTTCTAACTGATTTGCAACCGTAGTGAAAACTCAAAAGCCTTTAGTAGAACTTTTCTGCCTTTGAATCATTTGACACATTGTACTTAAGACTTTTTAACATTTTTCATGACAAATGAAATGCCTTGAAACAACAATAAAAACTCTCTTGATTGACCCTACCTAATATTCTAGACATGTACCTACACCGATATTTCCACACATATATTTACTTACATCTGTATTTACTTATATATACACATGCACACTCTAGAAGTGTCCTGCTTGTGTGTGAAAATTGTACTCTAATTAATGTAACTTCAAAAAATAAATGCAGAGATAACCCTGAAATTGGATTCATTTGCTCTGTTTTAGACTCCATTTCTCCTCAAAATTATAGGCCTTTATTGTTATTTTAACAGACAACATCAAGAATATCTAAATCTGACAGAAGCAAAAGATTTTCATGAATCACATATTATAAACTAATGTAAATCTGGGGTTGCCATAATAACTTCATTAACTACTTTTTATGGAAATTACAATTTTCCATAGCTCTATTAATTTTAAAGAGACAAACTTTATCACTACCTGAAAACAAGTTCCAACAGATGACGAAAATGATCCCAAGTAAAATAAAGTTGAGGCCAGCCTGTCATCATAAAAATAAACATGTATTTTCTCATGGTCATAATAGAGATTCATATGTGGCTTTAAAATGCACCTGTTTGCAGAGGTGGCAAAAGGAACAAACTCTGCAAAGGTTTCTATTAATTTTATTATAGACAAATGTTGAAGATGCAAATGAGAGTAATATTCTGGTTCTCAATCATAGATAGAAATTCAAAAACTCATAACAGGCTACATAAGCAGAAATCAAATAATGAGCAAATGAAAAATAAGTGCAGAAAGTTAACTTGTTCCTTCTGAAAAAAATCATAACTCTGTTGGTGTTGCATTGCAAAATACACAACAGTGCAGACGTATACATCAGAACTCAAAGTTTGAAAAGTGGTTTTTAAGCTTGCTTTTTTTTCTTTTAAGTGAGAACTTTAGAAATTATTTGGAGGACCACAATTAACTACTTTCGAGCAAAGAAAAGGGCAAAGCAGAAAGCATCTTAAAGCTGTAACATGTGAACAAAGAAAGCTAAGAGCAGCGAAGAAATAACACTTCTATGTCATTATTTTATAAATTAAAAAGCTATAAATGAAACTAAAACCTTCTTTGAAACTGTTGGCTAGAAGTAGGGATTTTTAACCAAGAGATAAGCATGCTGCAGCCTTTATGAACTGCTGCTTCTCCTAATAGGATCAACAGGGTCAGATTCTTCCTATGTTTAATCGTAAAAGCAGCTGAATGTTGTTTCTCTCTTTTGGAGTATTCCAGAAATTAAGATGGGGAAAGGGGTGAAACTTGCCAGCTCTCATCTTGAAGAAGGAAACAAGCAGTGGCGTTGTTGTGATTGACCTGTCATGGATCTGGCAGCTGCCAGTTCATACAGGTGGCCTATTTCCACATTCCCTGTGGGCAGATTAGGAGTAACAAAGGTAATTAATGGCCATATTCCAGCATTAGTTATGGATCCTTCCACACTTCAATTTCATTATCAACTATTTCTAGTTGGAAAAACCCCTCTGTATATACAGCAGCTTCCGACCCATAAACATACTACTGGTGAGT
Source organism: Erpornis zantholeuca (assembly GCA_013400515.1). Lineage (NCBI taxonomy): Eukaryota > Metazoa > Chordata > Aves > Passeriformes > Timaliidae > Erpornis > Erpornis zantholeuca. Next base: position 6,971 of record VZTN01025596.1, on the reverse strand, counting down.
TTTATCATTATTTTGAATTGAAATTTTGAGGATAATTCTGTGATTAATTATTTTAATTGGAGTTTAGTTTATTTTTAAATATAGACTATAAATACTTGTTCTGCCTTAGAAAAGGTGTGTTTCCTAATTCTAAAGATGTACAGTGTATCGAATGAAATGAAGACGACTTCTAAGCTGCTGTTCAGTTATTAAGGATGGAAGATCAGTTTATACTGTACCTCTTTAGTCACTAGAAAATGCAATGTAAAAGGTAATCTGTGTTAACACTTGAAAGAGTCTGACTACTCTTTCCTCTGTTTCACTTCTGCACCAGTATTAATTTGGTTGCACCAGTATTACTGTTTCAGAAATGACTTTATGCTGAGAAGGAGAAAAAGGAGCTTCACAAAAGAATAAACTTGCACGGAGTTGTTCACCCACCAGTCCTTCAAATTATTCCTCACTCTTTTTACTGTTTCCCTCTTGTTATTGCATCCATAATACTTTTCAAATTCTCACCTAGGGTATCTGATGCACTTCACAGTTACAATTACTGCCAAAGGAAAACTAAAGTCACTGTATCAAGGTATCAAGCAGCAGGAGGGTGCGGCTGGAGGCTTTGTTCAGCTTTAGCCATTCTTTCCTAGTTCAGTTTCTGACATTATGTTACAATGGTGTATGCATTGTATTCACTGGCAAATGCAGCATTTCAGGCAGATTACAGACAGAGCAGTTTAGTCACATTGCATCTCCCTGTGTGGCGAGACAATCATTAGCACTTAGTTCTCATAACATAACCTGAAATGCACTTCTGTCATAGGAAAGGACGCAGTAAACAAAACCCAAAACTATCCAAATGCAATACACAAAAAAAAATTGTGAGCATTGTTCCATCATTCTATTTACAAAATATAAAGTACTGTTTCTGTAAAGTAAAGCTGTGCAAAAATAGCATCTTGTATTTCTGAAATCAGTGGTTTGGTCCGTCTGTTTCTACTGATATGGACCAAAAAAGGAGAGGAAGAAGTAGCTCTGAGGGAAAGTAAGGCTACAGCAGGCAGCATAGCTTGGTTTTCTTAAGCCTCTCACAAATTACTTTTAGTCACATTAGCAGGGGTTGCAGTGACTCTACAAACACCGCAGTGGTGCCAGGTTTGTCATTCCTGGTTTGGAGGTCAGTGGACATCAGAAAAAAAGGCACAGTACCCACAGTACATACAGTACCTAGTATATCAGACTCTTTTCAATTTTCCATTTTAATGTTATTGCTCTTTTGAGTCTGGTTTCTCAGTTTGTTTATTTAAGTTGTCTTTTTTTTTTTTTTTCCTGGTCATGTCCATTTATCCCTCTTTTGCCTTGGATCATATATCTATTTACCTGTTAACTTACTCCTTTTCTGCTTTTACTCATTTTCCTTTGTTCTATGAAATCTTTCATGCTACAAAACTTTTGGCCCTTTCTGCATAAAAGGAAGACCTGTCTAGTGAAAGTCCCACTAAACTGTGGTCATGTACAAAAGAGCAAGTTCACTTTGCAGTTCACTATTCTTTCAGCTTTCTAGGTAGACTTGTCTTCCAATCAAAATATGAGATGTACCTCAACCTTATTTAGTCCTGTCCCTTCCATACAAAGTAGTCAGAAGTGATGTAATTCAGCTCATGTAGTAATGACATGCCTCCTTAAACTTTTTAGGCTTGTGTAGTGCCACATAGCTCCTAGTCCATCATTTGTCCAGTTCTTTTCCTAAGCACATAATAGTATCCAGAGAGAACAATCTGCTCTCAAAGACAAAAGTAGTTTAAAACCTCTCAAAATTTCTGTAGCTCATTTAAAATTTCACTCATGTTTTCAGCAGGGGCATCTCCACAGTACACCTGCACAATCCTTAGAGTGATGTCTGAACAAACTACATGTCCATTCATCTTCTTTAGTGTTCTAGACATACAAAATTCCTGATTTTGCCTTGCAGAGATTTTCCAGAGCTCACCCACATCTTTTCTCTTGTAAAAGTAACCCTCTTCTAAAATATTCCCTCTGCTAATAAACTTGATGAACAGCAGAGTGTCATTGTGCTTGAAAACAGGAAGCCAGTGTAAGAGCTTCTCCTTTAGGGAGATAAAGTCCTTCCTGCCTCTCCACTTACCCCAGCTGGTCTTCTATTTCTGAAAATGAAACAGACTTTCTGCACATACACAGACAAAACTCCTCTGTAACAGTCAGAACTTTTCAATAATTGCCAATTTTGACAGAAGTTGACTTGAAAAAAAATAGAAATGAAGTCGTCACATAATGTAAAAAACATCCTGTTTCAGCATTTTCAGATTGTTTTATTTCCAAACTACTTTTTGAATACTTTATACTGGAAGGCCAAAGACTAAGCTTTCTTATTTTTTTCTTAAAATCAGAAGTTGAATTGTTCCGAAATACTAATTTTATAAAAAAAAGTCAGAACCAAAATGTATTTTGAAGTTACAGATCTCGTTTCTGTAAAAAAAAAAAAAAAAAATCATAGTTCTGAATGATATTTAAATCACTGTCATTTTTTTATCCAACAGTCATGGTAGAATCTTGAAGCACACATTACTAACAACATAATCTCCTCATTTTCTTCTCCCAAGATAGAGAATACTTTTTAAAATGAAGGTTACAAAACAAGTTATCAGTAAAACTAAAATCTTCCAATAGATGCAGATATANAAAACTAAAATCTTCCGATAGATGCAGATATATTCTTCTGACTGGCAGAAGATGTTGTAATTCATGTCAGCCAAAGGAGCCAAGTAAGAACAAGAGTTGCATGCTGAACAGCATAACTTCATATGAAAAGGCAGCAAAACATGTGCCTGTCTCATCTGGTGGAAGACTTCTTTTGCACTCCAACAATCCTCTTCAAGCTATTTGCTTCAGTTTTTCAATAGACTCTGGTATCATTCTGTGACACCTAATTTACCAGAGGGACTCTTTCAAACACTACATAACACAAAGGAATAGAAAGAATTTGAAACATAATTCATGAAAGCATTCTCATTTCAAATGTTTTTTTTTCAAATGTATGGCTCACTGTTCATGAGTTCTAGTAATCTGTGTTTAGTGACACCCAATTCTGACACTTGCTAGATATGAAGTGATGATCTCTCTAACTCTAATAGTTTTCCTTTTTGGGTTCTACATTTTTACATGCACTTACATGAATATTTATGCACACACAAACACACACAGAAGCACTACTTACAGAGATTTAGTATAGATTTGTCTTATCTCAGGTTACATTCAAAATTTACTTTCTGCATTTTGCTGCCCCTACATTAGGACCCTATATATCATACAACAGATATGTTATCAAAGTGCTGAAGCTTCCAGACTCCGAAAAAAAGGAAAAGGAAAGGAAAGGAAAAAAAAGAAAAAGAAAAAGAAAAAGAAAAAGAAAAAGAAAAAGAAAAAGAAAAAGAAAAAGAAAAAGAAAAAAAAAGAAAAAGAAAAAGAAAAAGAAAAAGAAAAAGAAAAAGAAAAAGAAAAAGAAAAAGAAAAAGAAAAAGAAAAAGAAAAAGAAAAAGAAAAAGGAGACCTCTTGAGAACTCTGAGAGTTAGTTACCATCCTAAGATGGACTAGACTTGCTGGGTTGGATGGGGCTGAAGTGGACTTTGCTTTGTAGAAGAGTGATGTTATCACTACTTAGACTGCTATTGTAGTTATTCTCACATTTTCTCTGCCATCCTTCACACCAATTTGCTCTGTGGCACATTTGATCATGGCTGGCTGACAGAAGCCCACCCTGTCACTAAAACCGGGAAAGAAAAGAAAATTGGAAAAGCTCATGGGTTGAAATAGAGAGTGAGTGATTACCTATCAATTACCATAAGGATGAAAACAGATTTCACTTGAGAAATTAATTTAATTTATTGCACATTAAAAGTAGAGTTGGATGGTGAGAAACAAGGTTAAACACTAAAATAGCTTCCCCCACACCAAATTCTTCCCAGACTCTACTTCCTCCCTTCACTCCTGCTCTATTCATCCAGACAGCCTATTAGTACCTTAAATCAAGCTGATTTCCGCTGACAAATGTGGTTCTGCTGACAAGAGGCTCCTTGTGAGGTGATCTAGACTATAAATAAACAAATAAATAAATAGATAGATCATGCTGTGGGTACCATTCAAGTGGGGTAAAGATAAGGCATACTTTCCTTTGATTAAAAAGTTCCAACCTGGTTTTGCCTCTTTACCAATTATTACATAATTAACACTGAGTTCCTTTATTTCATTGCCTTTATTTCACTGTCACTTCTGACCCAAAAATCTAGGAGAAGTTTCTTACCTCATGAAAGAAAGTTGCACAAGTACTGTCTATCATTTGTGAGCATCCTTTTTTATGACAAAGCAGACTGTTGGGAGAAAAGAGAGTTAACTGCCTGCTGACATTGAATTTTTTGAGGATATATTCTTGTTAATAATTTTTACCAGTTGTACTATTAGTTTAACAGAAGAAGGAGATTTGTAATACTATCTTTTCACCACATGAAAAGTTTTTGGTTTTGTAGGGTTACATCTACTGTACTCTCCTCAGTAACCATAATTATATGGCACTTGAGCCCCAGGGAACAAAGACAGACATTCCAATGAGACACAGAAATCTCCCAAAGACTGCCCTAAGCTTTGTAATAACTGCCTCAAAAAAAGAAAAAAATAGCTCAAAACAAATTCAGCATTTTTCCTTTTCATCAAAACAGTGAACTAGGGAAAGAAAGAAAGAACATTAACGTGCATTAGGTTACTAGCACCATACTCCAACTTCTGTGTCAGTCCCATGACAGTGCACATACCAGGAGGCCACAGCAATAACTTTGCATGATTAAGGTATTTTGTTGTTTGTTTGTTTGTTTGTTTGGGGTTTTTTTTGTTTGTTTGGGTTTTTTGTTTGGTTTGGGTTTTTTTGTTTTTTTGTTTTGTCTTGTTTTTTTGATTTTTGTTTTTTGTTTTTTGTTTTTTGTTTTTTGTTTTTGTTTTTTTGTTGTTGTTGTTGTTGTGTTTTGGGTTTTTTTTGTGAAAGACATCTAAATTCCTCTTGATTTTTAATTTCTAGATGCTACAAAGTCACACAGTATAAGCATATGATTCTACTGATAATCTTTTTGGATTTTTATAGGCTAGAAGGGGATATTGACACTTCTTTACCTATTCGTCTTGAGGAGGCAGAGGATTTAACTTGATTTTCTGAAAGCAGATAGGACTAACGGGACTTTACCATTCTCAAAGAATTGCTTCACTTTTTGTCCAGATGAGCAGTTCTGCTGGACACTGTTAGTGATAAAATTGTCCTTAAATATTCACTTCTTTGGGATAATCTTTACAGCCCAGCTTGGCACATAGATGACCTCCAACTGTTTAACCAGGCAAAAAGTAATCTGGATAGCTGATGGCAAAACTGCTCTTGAGAGTTTGATGATTTGTGACAAAGCATTTTTACAACATTTTTCTGCTGGTTTGTTGCAGAGGAAGAAATATTCCTCCTCTCTTGACATGCTCTTCAGATAACCTGAAATATTGGGAATTGTGTAGGTAAAACTATTATTTGTAAAGCTGCATTACATACTGTGAAAAAAATATTTGCATCTAAGAGGACCCAATAATAATGTGCTCTCACAAATCTGTTTTAATTACTCTGGATTTCTACTTTTCCCAGTCCCTGGGATATGCTGAAAAGCAACAGTAGAAATTATTCACTTCAATGCCATTAATCACAGGTAAATGAGAGTCTTCTAAACTTATAGTCAAGACAGACATTTGACTGCAACTTATCTGGGTGAACTTCAATCTAGAGTTACTGAAGGTGTAGAAAAAGAGTAATAAGAAATACTATCAATCAAGTGGACAGTGCTCACTAGACCTTTTCCTTTCAAAGAAAGTGAAATACAAAAAAAACCCAAACCAAAACCAAAAAAACACAGGCAAAAAAAGCCAAAAGTAGGATAAAGAGCTTCTTCTCAGTCAGCCTTCTTGCCCGGGCAAGGAGTTAAGCACCTTTACACCTCTAGCTATTGGACTGCCTACATTTATCTAGACATTTGTCAGCTCTAGATTGTGTTAGCAAAATGCATTCTGACATCTTGAAAAGTGCTAAGAAATAAAAGCTTGTGAAGGACAGCTTTGTGCTTTTCTATTTTATAAAAAAGGCTTTACAGAAGCTTTCTGTAAAAACCCTTACTTTTTATTTGCTTCTAACCCATAAACTACACCAAATGTATTGGCTCACAGTGCTCATAATCCCATATAATCTATATTGTCCTCTTTATGATCACAGGACAAAGGTAAACTATTGTCACGCAAAATAAAAAATGATGAAAAAATGTCAGTGGCATTTTATGTCTTTTATTTGGCAAATAGATAGATAACTTTGACCAAGAGAGAAAAAATAAACAAATAAAGAAACAAAACCCCACAAACAGAATTTCTTATTGTAAAACCGATCTATTTTTAAGAGAATCTCAAAAATCAGTTCATGATGAGACAAAATTTATTCAGAATTCAGATATTTGGAGTTTGCCATCTAAGCAGAAATTGAGTATGGGGAAACTTGCTTTAGATTTATTTATTGATTAAGCCAAACCTTTAAGTGAACAGTTTCAGTCGAGGTCATGTTATTACTAGAGAAAAATCTCTGAATCTATTTGATCAC
>VZTN01025595.1:0-26178 GCA_013400515.1 Erpornis zantholeuca | reverse complement strand
ATGTAACAAAAGGAGAAGTGCATTTCTGATTTTAAATAGTGTAAACGTCAGATGGATGAGAAATGCTTCTGTGTCTCAGGAAAGGTGACTTAACCTAGCGTTTAGTCTGTGCTTTGCCTATCAGAACTAGTGGCTTTGCTAGCTGCAAATCTGACCACAGTTACGTGTAAAATCATAATTATTGCATTGGTGCTACAGTGATGTCTTTGTAAATTGTAAACAGGACATCGAATTAAGCCTTCTTCCAGCTCACCCCTTTTCCCAAGGTTAATAGAAAAGCTGCAAGGAAGAAGGTAATGTACACAAGCAGGATTGCCTTTAGCTGGCAGCTATCAGAGCGTTCCAGCTGCAGTCAGATTTCCCTGTCTCCAGCTAAAGGAGGGGAATGCCCATTATTGCACCACCAGCTCTGGGCAGCAAGTGGACCCATCAGTGCCTGAATTTCTGGGGATGATCACAAGTTTATTGATGTTATTGTTCCAAATGCACAGACAAACAAGCTGACAGCAAGGACATTCAGGATTTGGAAATCTGGCTTGTTTCCTGCCATATCGGATCTCAAAAGTGGTTCTTTTCTGCTGATTTCCCAGGTCCTGTGCTGAAATTCTGTGAGAACAGGTGATTTTTAGAGACAAGAATAAGAAATGTTTTTTTTCTTTTTTGTCCTCTTTTCACCTTCTTAGCACAAGACATTGGGGTTTCATAGTCTTCTCTTCAAAACTGGCAGGATTTCTGACCCTTCAGTTGAAACTCTCTGTTGGCCTAACCAATAATGAAATAGATAGTAGGAATAACAGAGCACTCAAAGGATGTTGTAATGAAATGTCTGTGAAACAGAAATTCTGGGTCTTTGGCTCTTAAATAAATAGGCTTTTCATTTTAATATGCCCATGCCAACCTTAGAGGGAATCTTAGCCAAAGGAAAAAGATGTTAACCCAAAAGGAGACAAATTAGATGCACTTATCAGGTAGATTCAGGTTAGAATATTTTTTCATGCAGTGTGTGGATATTTCAGAAACTGTCATTTTTCCAACAGGTATTGAAACACAGCAAAAGGTGATTATAAACATGTCTTTTAATTTAGAATCAAGCTCCTTCTGGGATGCGAGAAATTCAGGGTTGCTGCTTCCATAACAAAACTCTCTGACAACCTCACATAGAACAAACCCCATCTCTGGCTCAACACTCTCTTCCAACTCCTGACAGATCACACCCTCTCAGCCTCAAAAAGCAATACCAGTGTTTGAAGATAGTTCCCTTCACTAGCAAAAGCTCTGCCAGAGGTTATGCTGTGGCAGCAGCAAACTGGTTTTCAGAGCAGGGAAGGTAAGGAAAAATGAAGCTGATACCAGCACAGTGGGGTATATAGTCTCCCTGGGTGTCTTTAAAGGGGCACCATCAACTCAAAAATCACTCTTCTGTCTGAAGCTTCCTTATCACCTGCTGTTAAAAGTAGCACTGTCAAGTACCATAGCTGAGAGAAAGCATATACGTGGAGTTTTCCGGTGTATTTTTGTTTATTTGTTTGTTTGATTAGTGTCAGTTTTCTCCTTTCTTTCATTATCAGTGAAGGGTCTAAAAGCTCCTTAATTATGCCTCTGGCAGAGTCCAATCAGTCACCAGTTTGTGTGGGCTTTCATCTCAAGGAAGAGATGGCTTTGTGTGAAGGGGGGGCGGGAGTGACAAGGAGGGGGAGAGCATGATTCAAGGAAAGGTGAAGAAAAGATAAAAATAACAGTCACCTTATAAAAATTAACCAGATACACTCAGAGCACCTTTTTTTGAGCATGAAATTCAGACTGAGAGGCACAGAGTGAGTTGACAGCAGCTTTGTGAGTATAATCTGCCAAGAGCTAGGGCACTGAGGAAGTAGCTTTTGCCTCAGACTACCAGGTTGACTTCTTCTTCTGTAAGGTAGTATTTAGGAACCAATTTTTCCACAAAATAATACCAAACTCTTTTATACAAGGGGAGGTTTTTCATGCTAGTAAATGGAAATTGGAGCCCAGCTGTAGCAGAGCTTTTTTTTTTCCTTTTTTTGACCTATAGCACTGTATTAGGGGAATTATACTGTACAAGTAGAAGAGAAGAAATAGCTTAAATGGCAGCCTACCCCCCAAGGGAAACCTGACTTCACTAGTAAACTTTAACTCAATTTCAGCTCCTTTGAGGTCAAATCTACTTCAATTTTCTTGGTTTCTTATTTCCTTTTCTTTTTTACCCTTCCATATTCTTTATTTTTTTCCCCTTTCCCACTGACATTTATTTTGAACGCCATCCTTACATCTTGTTTAATTTTTTTCTTTTTCTATCATTAAAGAAATAAAAGATCACTCTCTTCCATCCTCCCCATCTGCTTGAAGATAAAAGCCCTGAGCCTCACTCACCCTAGAAAGGAAATAATGATAATAATAATAACAATAATAATAATAATAGCATCTTCCATTTAAATAGTGCCTTTCATCTCAAAGCTGATTACATGTCGGGCCAATTTGTGCTTTCAATTGTATGGCTATGCCTCCAGAATAATTCTGTCAGAATCAGTAGTGTCTCTCTGGGCTTATCCCAGAATTCATTTCTATAGGATTTAGGTATGCAGAGGTCACTGCATCATCCTTCTTTCCTCCAGCAGATGTTCATATCAGTCCTTGGCCAGCCCCGCGCTGTCAGTGCATGTCCTCTGCCATGGCTTGAGCAGGAGCACAGCAGACTCTTGCTGCACAAACCCTCACTTTTAGTCTGGGGTCAAGGATTCTGGACACCCTGGACCAATTTCCTTGGAGGGTGTAGCATGGTAGTGTGTGTGTGTGTGTGTTTTACAAATCCCTCTGCACTCCACTCCGTCAGAGATGGGATCATGGCAGCCTGTTGCCCTGAATTTCAGCCTTCTGTTTTGTTTTCAAAATATTGTTCTGGTTGTTTTGAAAAGTCACTCTGGAGCTCCCACGAAATCCTTCATAAACAAGATGTGTTTCTCTAACTGTCTTTCTTGTTTTTCATTCCATTCATGATAAAAGAGGTTTTGATGGACTTCTGTCCAAACCAATGGAGATGGGTAGGAGAAGATCTCCCTATCCAATCCATGGGGTCTCAAAGAACTGTATAAAAGCTGTGAAAAATAAAACTTCCTTCTTCTTCTTCCAACACCTCAGCCTGTGTGTGTGTGTGTGTCCATTTGTGCTCTCGAGTGACAGCAGCCCTGGCTGAAGAGTCAACCTGATGAAGATCTGGGTACTCGAGCCCTCATTATTACACAGTAGCGCAGGTAGAAAAGAGTAACATAGACAATAGGTGCAAATGGAGCTGTTAAATGGCCTGGGCAAGATGCCAAGGGGAGGCTTTCCAACCACTTCCCACTGCTCTGCCTCCATCTCGGCATTACCCTTTTACGTCAAATTGAAGATCTGGAGCCACAGTTCTTTCTTCCCATTGTTCTATAATGCCTAGCACGGGGACAATGCTAGTAAATGTTAGTGCAAGGAGTTAGAAGTAATGTTCAAATGTTGCTGCCATGTCTGTTTAGGCTGGAGGATTAAAGAACAACTGTTCTGAGGTGCACACTTTGATGGTACACCAGCTGCTTGTCAGGATGAGGCCAGGGCAAGTGTCATGCCTCAAAGTGCCTTAATTTCTCTGCAATACAACTCCAGCATAGGGCATGAGTAGACTAACTTTAGAAACTCACTGACATGTCACTCACTCTGAGTGCTCAGGGGCAGAGTGGTGTGGGGCACAGCAGAATGCCTGTGCTCAGGAGTCTAGGCCCAGCTCCTGCCACGACCTGAAATCTTTCAAATTAGGTGATCTCAGTCATGCTTTGCTCAAGAGGCCAATGATTTGTGTTTACTGGTGCAACCTCTTACTATTATGTTTTGTTCAGGCCTTTGTAGCTACCACTCAAAATGCAGGTTTGCATTTGTGGTCTCTCCCAGGAAGCTCACCAGAATTTATTTATCCTTATTTATCCAGGCCAGTTTTCCTGGAGATCAGCCCAGGAGTGAGTTTTCTTGTGGTATTTCTGGTATATTCTACTTCAATTCTTGGTTGAAAGTACCATGAGAACAATCTATTTCACAGCATTTTCACATGAAAATTAAACTTAAAACTGAATGAAGTTCTTTCTAAATTGGAGGAAATGATGTTTGGATCAAGTTCAGTTTGAAGTTTGAAGGGTGAGGATAAGGAGGATTTATTCTATCCAGAGAAATTGGTTTGGTCACCCTCATCAATAGACTGTACAAAATTCACAATATCAAGTAGCTCGTTCTTGTATAAATAGATTTTACATTTACAAAGAGAAGGATTAAAACCATCTTCCTTAATTACATCCTATAATTCATACCAGGATAACCTTGTAAAAGATCAAACAGTAATGGGGGCAGAAAGGGCTTAGTGTACAGCACAGAAAAATAGCAAGAGTTTGCCCTTTCCAATATATAGTCTGCAAAGAGTCATGCAGGACATGACCACTTAGAAACTTAGAGAGAAGAGGAGAAAGAGGGGACAATAACTGTTGCAGGGGCTGAAGCTGTAAATGTTTATTCATGCAGCAATCAATTCTAGCTAGCTGCCTCTGATGCAGACACACATACATATGTGAGCTCTCTGTATCAGAACAGATCTCAATAATTTATAGGCTTCTCTACACAACATCTTTATGAAGTAGGGTGTTTTTTCTTCTGTTGCTCTTCAGAATAAGGGGTTGAAGTGCAAGGAGACTGGTACTGAAATATTTTCTATTACCAGGAAAAGATTTATGTCCTCCAGACACAGAAAAGAATTCAGAATTTTCCAACACTGGTAATTTCTGGAATCTGAGAGGTGATGATTTGGAGGGGTTGGAACCATTGTATTATAAAATAAGATTAGGCTCACTCTAACTGTCTTTAGATGCCTCCAAGTTCCTTTTTTTTTTTTTTTTGTAACTGCACTGAGAGTGGATCTACCCCTCTACCCCATAATTGACTTGATTTCATAATGTGCTATTGATGGGATTCTCCACAGAGTAAATTTGCTTTCTTTCATCTAAGGATCCCATGCTCCATGAGTGCTCATTAGTGAAAAAGTGAGTATGCAAAAATTTTGTCACTGCCACCTTGAAAAATTATCTGGTGGTAATTATCTATTACCAGAATAGTGGTTCCACAGTCCTCAGTGCCTGTACTTCTTTCTGCAGCAGTACAGGTTCAATGTAGATCAGGTGAGGGCACACATGTACTTTGTTTCAGCTTCTAGTAGACAATTGATAGATTTATATTTTAGGGATGGTTCTATCCCATCTATAAAAGACCACAGACCTGCTCAAAAAATTAGCATTGAAATCAAGAGTTCAACTAGCATAAGGCCTAGGAGTGCAAAGTCAATCCATCAGAACCCTCTGAGAAGGATTTATCAGAAGTTTCTTTGTGTCTATGATCAGTAATCTGCCCAGAAGTAGCTGTCAGGAGATATCCCAGTCTTCATGGTGACTAGCTCTGCTCTGCTGCCTGCTCTGCACGTGGGTTTCCTGAGTTGCTGCATATAAAATCCCTGCACTGGTGGACAGCAAACCAGACACTTGGCTAGCAAATCACTTTCCTGGAAAGAGGATTGAAATTTATCACAGCAAGCCCACTGTGAAGGATCCAGTGGGTTCACTGTGGGGCTTACCTTCTGCAGCCTGTCTGGAGTCACACGGGAGGGCTGAAAAGAAGCAAAGATGTGCCTGTGTGTTTGACTACCTTCTCATCCCAGAAAAGGTTATAGTCTGAAAGCTCTGGCACTGCTATTACACCCTGGGGTAAAGATTATGCAAACCTTTATTTTTCCTTTTTTTTATCTCAGTTTTATATGATTTTTTTTCATCCCCTGCAACTTCTACAGCATCTGAATATATCTCAGTTTTGTGTCTCAGCTTCTCTATTTTATGTTTTTCTTTCAACTGGTGACAATGATTCAAAACTAATGTACTTTCCTTGTGATTTCATTTCTTCAGAGGAGAGCAGAGGAAAAGACTCCAGCTGTTTATATGCAGCATGTAACAATTAAAAATTTAATTTCCAGAACCTTTCTGCGGGAGTGATAGAAGTGCCAGGAGAGTGGAGACAGGTACCTACAATTTCTCTGGGTAAATTTTCATTTTTGAACCCATATAGTCAGCTTCCAGAAGAAACACTGACCACATACTGACATGGTGCTACTATCCAGCTTCTTCCCTGTGAGAATCCACTAGCTGGCAAACATTGGGGGTGTAATGTACCAGAAAAGAAAGCTACAGGGAAGGGACAGATCATTTATTATCACATTTTTCAGGGCTGTTCCTATGTTTGAGGTAGGAAACTTCACTTTCATGATCCCAACTTTCTGAGGCCAATCATTCTGGGCATTCAATTATTTTTCTTTCTGGAAATCTAAACTTCAGCCATACTGTTTGTGAATTAATTAATATAATCATTCTCTTGCAGCAACACTGGCCCTATCTTGCATAACTTCTCCTAAACTATCCGAATATTCTCATGTCAATGTATATATAGAGAAAAAAATATACCTTTACTCAGCCCTTATTTCCCCTGGTTAAGCCATACTTTCTCTCAAGGAATGGATCCTTCACAGCCAAATCATTGCTCAAGTCAAATCTAAACTGATTTTTCCTGATGCCTTTATTCAAATTAGAATGAGGGAATTTGATGAAGTCTACAACTGACTTGTAATATTCCAGTCATTCCTCCTTTGAGTAGAATTATTATTATTATTATTATTATTATTATTATTACTACTACTAACACTTCATGTTGGTAATCCAAAGCTTCTGATTGGATAAAACACACAATTTCCATCCCTCATTTCTTCCTGCTTCTATATTCCCTAGAACTTTGAACATAGAGGACAAATGAGATGATTTGTGCCTCAATACAAGACACTGCTTTACTTAATATGTTTCTTTCTAGTTCTAGTTTCTTCTTCTTCTTCAGTCTTCACTCTGATTCTCCTTCATTCTGAGAGTCTCTGGCTTTGTGTCACCAGAAGTCTGAAATAACATGCTCCTGTTTTCAAGAAAAGGAAATGGAGCCCTGGTTCTAGCCTATCTGATCAAGAACACTCTTGCCCTTCCCTAATAATTCACCAACCAGCTCCTTACACATTTATGCCTCTTCAACTAATCCCCATCTCCTCTAGCTTTGATAATAATTTCTAGCATGGACCATATTAAATGTTTTCTTGAAGTCCAGGCAGATTAGATCTATTAAATTTCACTTGTCTAGAAAAATCAGTTATTTTATCATGGAATGGTATCAGTTCAGTTTGGCAGTCTATCATTGGTAAACCCATATATTTTTTTCCTTCTTATCTTTCCATCTTTAATATTTTCTTTCAGAGTACGTCCAAAAGTCTTGCTTACTATAACCCAGTGGTCTATAGTTTCCCAGGCCAAAGATCTGATTTAAAAATAACAGGATGATCTTTTCTTTCAGAGAAGTTGCAAGAAATTTCTCTCAACCTGGCCCAGCTGGGGAGAAACAATCTCTGTGAAGAATATGATATGTTTCTTCCTGATGCAAGTGATGACCTTCTCAAGCACAGGTGATCCTGAAAAGCACAGTCTTTGGAGTGTCATTTGAGCATCCTTGGCTTATGCAGTTCATGAACTCACTCCTAAGTGTTCCTCTTCTTGCTCTCTCTGGCTTCTGCAAAGGAGTGCTACTGTCATGCCTAATTCTGCCCAGTCTGATTTCAGACAGAGGAAGAAAGAAAAGAAAAGGAAAAAACAAAATAATTACAAGGAAAAAAAAAAAAAGGAAAAAGAAAGGAGCAGAGGAGGGAAGAGGGTATTAAAAAAAAAGTCAGAGGAAAGAAGAGAAGGGTGACAGAAAAAGGGACAAAATATTTCATTGAACTGTTCTTGTCACTTTCAGGGATCTTTATGATCTCTACACACTGGAAATCTTTTATATCTGCTCCTCAGGACATCTCCTAAATAGCACAAATTGTTATTCTAGTTGTCCTCTTGGGAGTTTTCACTTCTCTTATTTACAGCCACCCCAGTTTAACCAGGCTTTTAACTTGAGACTCACTCAAAGAAAACATCCTGAAAGATGCTTTCCCCTGTCCAAAAATGGCTTAGTCTTCACTGCATCAGTCAAGACTCTATATCTGCATCAAATTGCAAGGCTCTCTTCTTCTCCTTTGCTATCTCCCTCTTCCTTTCTTTTATTTTTTTTTTTTTTACAGCTGCTTTCTAAGTTGCCCTGTTCCCATGACACTATGATGAGTTTTGGATCATTCACGGTGTTTAAACCTTTCAAGAACATTTTCCACATGGAGAATCCTCTTAAAGTGAATACATCATTGTACATGATTATCCATGCTTAAAGGAACAATCAGCAGAACAATATGTCCTGTTCTCAGCACTGCCTGCGAACTGCACTTTCTTCTTCCTATTTCTCACCCCTCCTAGCTTGTTGCAATTTGTTTATCCACATAGTGGCTGGGTTAGAAAGCAGCTGTTGGTAAATTGTCCATCAACAAGCCATAAAATTTTACTTTAATGAGAGACAGCACATTTCAAAAATATTTCATTGTGAGTTTGGTGCTCTTTCTGCCCCTCAAGTCATCATAGGATTGCAATATCACAGTATCATTTAGGTTGGAAAAGGCCTCTGAGGTCACTGAGTCAGTCACCACCATCAACAGGGTCAACCAGAACACTTCTCAATGAGAGTGCAGCACTAAGTGCCATGTCCAGGCATTTTTTGAACACTTCAAGAGGAGGTGGGTGACTCCACCCCTTCCCTGGACAGTCCATTCCAATGTTTGCTAACCTTTTCTGTGAGGAAATTCCTCCTTATGTCCAACTTGAACCTCCTCTGGCACAGCCTGAGGCTTTGTCCTCTTGTCCCACCACTCATTTCTGGGAGCAGAGCCCGACTTCCACCTGGCTGTCCCTCCTGTCAGGGAGCTTTAGAGAGCCAGAAGGTCCCCTCAAGCCTCCTTTTCTCCAGGCTGAGCCCCCCCAGCTCCCTCAGCTACTCCTCATCAGACTCCAGACTCATGCATTCCCTTCTCTGACTTGCTCCAGCCCCTAAATGTTTTTCTTGCTGTGAGGGACCCAAAACTGAACACAAGATTTGATGAGTGACCTCACCAGTGCCCCCAGCACAGGGGGATGGACACTGCCCTGGTCCTGCTGGCCACACTATTGCTGACACAAGCATTAAGTTTTCTTGGCTACCTGGCCACACTGATGGCTCATGTTCAGCCACTGTTGACCCCAGATCCTTTACCACTGCCTTTTCCTAACCACTCTGTCCTCAGCCCATAGCTTTCTCTGTGGTTGTTGTGGCCAATCATGACATGAGCTCATCAGCAAATGTCCCATTCTGGCAAAACACATCTTCCTCAAACCAGTTTCCCACCCTATGTACTTTCTCAAGCTCTTGCTTTGCTCTCCTTCTTCTCAGCTTTCTTTGAAGACCAGAAAAGCCCCAAGGCTCCAAGCCTCCACTTTTGTTTCTGTTCTACATAGCCTTAAGCACAGTGATCTGCACTTACTGTGGAGAAGTCTGCTCAAAAAAGGATGAATCCCTGGGACCTGTGGTTGTCTGTCCGTCCTCCTGAAATACAAATTATTTATCATTCCAAGTCTCACATCAAAGTTTTTCCTGAGTGGCTTGGTCCAGGTCATGATGAAGCCATGAGCTCTTCCCACTTCTGCTGTGTCAGTAGAACAGTCCTGAATCATCAGTCAGCTATAGTAAATTAAACAGTGACAGATGCACAAACACATGAATTTAGTTTAATGGTTATGGAATGGTTTCCTCCGCAGAACTCCCCCTCAGTAAGCAGTGTCAGCATTACACCCTGCTCTGAAGCATTATGGAGCCTTTCAGGTGATGGTTGCTCCATTCCTGTTGACATCAAGGCCTAACAGCCATCCTGGATGTGCTTGCATTCCTAGTGCAGGTATGTTGTAAAAACGTGTTGAACCATTACTCTCTTTGTGTTACTGTCAGCTCACGGTGGAGACTCAGGCAGACCACCTATGGTAGCCTCAAAAAGGCTGTTTCAGGGTGCTGTGTCAGTTTACTGTGCAAATATACCCATTACTGCCATCCTGCATCTGACTTTTGCCTCACTATTCTCAATTCCTTCCCCAGACCTTGCTGCGGGTGTTGTTTTCTTTAAAAAAAAAAGTGGTGTCCAAATAACTAAAGAATTGCTGGTATAGGAATTGTCTGCTGATCTATACTGTGTTTGGAAAACTTCAAGAGATGATTATTAAGTTACTTCTTCTTTTCTACTTTACTGCTAAAGATGTGTGCTTCTATGTCTAGCTGTATCTATATCCATAAAATAAATCAGAAAATTAGAAATATACATTGGGAATCTTCCTAGTAGTACAAAAACCCAGACAATTCAGCTTTCTGTTACTTAAATACATTTTTAAGTTGCATGCTATTTTAATGGAATAAGGTTTTTTACCTCAGTTTTTGCTTTATTTTTTTTTCTCCAAAGAGAGCAAACCTGAATGCACCTTGCCCTCTTTTTTCAGGCACAGAGGTGTTTTCAGTGTTTTTCCCTGTGTTCTAATATCTCTGCAAAACAGGGTGTTCATGTGACAACTACAGCCATGTCAGTGTAAAACTTCAAGTTGGCAGTTCACACTTGGTTTCAAGTTCCTTGTTGTGCTGGAGTTTCCCTTTCATAAAGCACATACTTTTCCTTGAGCAACGGCAACAGCTCTGATTCAGACAGTAATGAAAAAAATAAATAAAAACCCCTTCATTATAAAATATAAGTTCTGAAAAGGTTACACATTCACTTTAGCTGTTTGTGCTTAATACCTCAGCCAATTATACCCAGCTAACAAATGGATATCTATAAATACAGATATTTCTTTTCCTTGTCACTTTATGGTATTGAAGAATTTTCAGTTTGTTTGTTTTGTTGGGTTCTTTTCTTTTTTCATTCTTTTTTTTTTCCTTTTTCCTTCCATTTTTTCCTCATTAACAAATTATTTGCATATGCTTTTTTCCCCAGATAGGACATTTGAGACAGATTTCAGGTTTCCAAATTTAGTCATCTGTGTGAATCAGTCCTTTTAAGTACTTTCCTAAATGTCTTAGGTATATCTACTTATAACCACCGTAAATATCTGCATAAATAGACATATGGGTACACATATATGTGTGTGTGTATCCATGTAAAGTGTCCCATATATGATCTGCAGTCATTAAAATAGGGGTTCTGAACATTATATTGCTGACTGAGGTAAGATCCAGTTCACCTGATTTAATAGTGTTAAAAGCTGTGTGTTTGAATTATTTAATTAATTTTGTTTGGTCTCCTATACATTCAGTGGAGAGGGACTGTAGTGGATTCTTCGTGCCAGGTCTCACAAGTATCAGCCTTAGGCTGAGGCTATGTGAATGTTCTGGAAAGTCTTCCCTCATTCCAGGATATGGGGAGGACACGTGAGTGACTCAACAGCTCAATTTTTTGTAATAAAACTCAGCCTAGGTAGATATATATTTAAGTGCATGCTTAACTTTTTTATCAGGGGAGATTCGCCATTGCTGTCAAGAAGTTGCTGTGCTCCAAGTGAGGCTGTGCTGTTCCACTCTGTACAAAAGCTGGAAGCTGAAGACTTTGCTCACATGAGCAAATTAAATTGCACAAGATGCTTTAGTATTCATGGGATTTGTCTCCTTGTTTGCTGTGCAGCATCACAGGTCACAGATAAAAATCAAGGCTGCATCTCCATGATTAGGGAAGTGAATTTTGGTGTCCAGGACCTTCTGAGAGAAAAGGCACTGTATAAATGTGAAGATATCACTGATAGTTATTATCAATAATAATAATAATACTAAATAACAATCTGAAAGAATACTAGCATCCTGGTGATGAAAAAAATATTTAGCCACTGGTCTTTTCATATTAATGAGATTCGATTTTTCAATCAGTATGAAGGACATCACCTGTGCTCCTTGCCTCCAGGTTTATCTACATGGGTGGAATAGATTCTGAAAACTAGCACTTAGAGAACTTTCTCAGAAAGATATTTACAAATGTCAGCATTTTCTATTACTTTGTCATTGACTTCTAATGTGTTTTCAGAATGATTTGGTCCTTTCTTGGGTAAGGAAGAAAAATGGAAATCGAAAAAAACTTATATCATTCATTATTATGCAGCTTTCATATTGCAAAACACAATTTATAGCTAAAAACTCACCTTTCTTTCTGCTGTGCCACTTCAAATGTCCAATGCTAAACAGAAAGTGCTATAAAACTGTCTGCCCTCACTCTATGAGATTCAAATAATTGACAATAAAGTGGAAAACTGTTAAACATGTAACCTTGGCACAAGTTCCATGGAATATTTATTCTCCCGCTGTTGTATTCTTCAGTTTATTTTGTTTTACTGGGCTGTGTTCTGTGCAGCTGTGCCTTGCAGCAATCTGTGCACGAGTCAAACGCCTGCAGTGGGACCCATGACAGAAGTAAAGCGACAGGAGACAGCTCACAGAGACTGAGCCTGTGCGCCATGGGCTGCCTGAAAACTTTGGGGACCTGAAGTCTCTGCTTTGAGGGGCAGCATTCTGCCACACTGCCCAGGAAGGAGCTGCAGAAATCCTGGAAGGTCGGATGGGTATGATTCCTGCTGCCTGCACTCTGAGGCAGGGAGTTACCTCACGGAATTTAGGATGCTTGCACAGCTTTCTTCATGTGATGAGCAAGCTCAGGTTGGAGCCCAGGTGTCTCCTCACTGGTGTAATGCTGGGTGAGTAGTTGTCCCTGATGCCTTCAAAGGCTACCTAGAAACAGGAAAAAAGGAAAAAAGGTGGTATTTATTTGAAAGGCCTTCAGGTGCACTCTTTGGGTTCCAGAGGCTC
The DNA here is from genome assembly GCA_013400515.1 of Erpornis zantholeuca. Classification (NCBI taxonomy): domain Eukaryota; kingdom Metazoa; phylum Chordata; class Aves; order Passeriformes; family Timaliidae; genus Erpornis; species Erpornis zantholeuca. The sequence goes on along the minus strand of VZTN01025595.1, from coordinate 13,308 downwards.
CTGCCTCAGTGGATCCCAAAATGGACAACAGGTCACGAGTACTTCACACTTTTATATCAACATAAATTCCCCAGCCAATGATATGATTTCCCCCAGCCTGTTCCCCTTTTCCCAAGATGAAGGTTTACAGTTCTTGTTCTGGGTGTCCTTGAAGAGCAAGTTAGAGGTTTTTGTTAGGTCTATCTTAGCATAGAAAACAGCACTTAACAAGTTACAGAAAACCTCAGAGTTACACTAGCAGTACAGGATTTGAAAAATATAGAAGTTAAAACATAAGGCATCATCCCAATCCCATAAGCAAGTGCAACAACCCTCAGTAGGGCCACGTGGAACATTTACTCCTCCTTCCCTCTGAACACACTTTTCTGTCAGTTCAAATATTGCTTTCGCAGCCTAGTCCTATACACCTCAAAAAACCCAGAAGTGACGATGAGTTTATATCTGAAAGAATTATTACACTTGAAAAGGAATTTAAACATTCACTGTACTTCTTGCTGCCTATTGTTTTTCTACCTTTGTAGAAATTTTTTTCCTCTTTCCACGGTAAGATTATGAATTATGATTTTTTTTTCCCCAGAAAAGAACCTCAAAATGTATCACCCTCAGAAATAATATGAAATATGATCTTTCCAGAGAATGGGGTGGGGTTTTTTTTCAGTTGTTATTGCAAAACTCCAATGTGATTCAGTGTGAAGGAGATAAAAAACAAGCAAATGAACAATGACAACCGTCATGACTTTAGCGTACAAAGATCAAAATAATAATAAAATAAGGAATATAAAGTAATCTACTGTGTCCAGTTATAATAAACAAAGGGCCTAATGCACTGACTTCACTGATACTGAGTGGATTAAGCTGCAAAACATGAGCTTTTTCATCTTGCTCAAAATGGAGGGTTCTGATGTAAAAGGCTAAAACACACTTAACCCCTTGATAAATCTGTGCTGGTGCACTGTTATTTCCATGACAGGGAAAATCTTTTGGCTGTAAGGGATCAACCCCTGTAGATAAGACTGCTTTCCATTCGTGGTTCATTATCTCAGTGACCACTGTGTGTGGTGTGTCTGCACCCTGAGCAGTGGCCTCTGGAACTAAAGAGAAACTCACTTTGGCCAGTGAAAATCCTCGTTCATCAGGTGGTCCTCAAAAATCCAACTCCTCACTGCTACAAGAAGCAGTTCAGTTAGGTAAATCATCTAGAGATGATCTCTCTCAGTAATTTGCTCATGTGAGTGCTTGGCTTTGCAATCCAAGTATCTTTGAATATAAGGGATAGGGGGTAGGATTGCTATATCTATTTGATTGTAACATGTGATGCAGGGAACAGGTGATTGTTTCTCTTTAGGCTTTTTTCCTTAATTTTCCTATTCTTGTCCTTTTTCTTTCTTTTTCTCCCCATTTCTGAGACGACAAAGGCTATTTACATAGACTGGTAATGTTAATTCCCAGTCTTCTTATACAATGATGGTGAGAGCTACATCTCCCTCTGGGATAATTCAGAGTCCAGACAGCATTCCAAATCACCCTCTGGAGGTTCCTTTTCAATAGGCTTTTCCATTGCCTATTGAACAGAGACTGATACCCATAAGATTAACATTAACCTTTATGTATTTTATGTTTCCCAGCATGAAGGCTTTGTACTCTACTTAAACAAAGGACCTACAAGTTATTTTGATAAACTGCTCCAAGAAGAATGGCAAGCTATATATGGCAAAAGTTTTCTCGTTGAAGAAAACCTTTGTTTCTGTTTAAAGGATACAACTCAAGCTTCCTGTTGGAATCAAAGGAAAATAACTTCTTTTCCTCAAACAAAGGGGAATAAATGGAATAAAGTAGAAGCAATTAAGAAGAGGTTAATAATGAGGTTAATGCATGATGAAAATGCCCAATGCAACACTGCCATTTTCAGATCTTGACTACTTTAACTATAATTAAACAGATTTTAACCCTTCTCTTGAAAAAAAAATGTTGTTAAGATCACCTTTGACCAAGCTGAAACTTTGATTTCAGTTTCCTACAGCTTTTCAAATACCAGGAAAATATTAATCCTAATTTCCTTTCTATAGTAAGAGTGTAAATAATCAAGTCCATTTGCTTGTTCTTACTTATTTCTCTGACCATCATATTTGTGTCTAAGTATATGAACATCAGTTCTATACAAAATGAACAGCTAAAAAGGAGCAGGAGATTGTCCAAAAGAAGGGCAGTGGATCTGGAGGCATTGAATGTTAATTTTCTGGTTTTCTAGACCTGAGGTTTTTCTTACTCAGAGGCTCCATGGCAAGGAGAACCACAGCACAGTGAGCTTTAATATAGGGCAGATTTCCAAAGGTGGGCTTAGCACCTGCCTCTGCTGAGACTCTCTGTCCAGTGCTACCCATTCGTTCTCTTGCAGGGTAGCACAATTCTATCAGCTGTAAAACAACCTTACAGGACTAAAATATTTTTTGGCTACCTTTGACTTATGGCGTGCCTTGCCCCATGATCCATTTCTTTTCTGTTGCTAGGTGAATATCAGAGGAATGATAATGTGGCAGGGTCACAGATAAAAACAGATTAGCCACTACACATTTCACAGTGTGACTTACTTAGACTTCAGTAACCAAATCACTCAATATAACTCTATCACGGAATGGAATTATATTCCTGGCACACTGTCTTCATTTTTAAAAGCTGCCTCCTATTTTGTTTGTGCATGGGTTCTTCTACTTGGGATGCAGCATGAGATATTTTTTACTGAATATCTTGAATATGTAATGCTCCACTCTTATTTAGCTTTATTGATCAGCGAATCACAGTGTCCCAATTGAAATATACAGCCTAATTTAATGTCCTTTTCTTTAAATAAGGATGGTGCATATAGCTTATGAAAAGGAATTTTAAAAATGCAGTGATAATAATAATAATAATAAAAATATTTCTAAAATTCTGCTTCTTTTCACTGGCTTCTTACTCAATTAGGAAGTGGTGTTTCCTTGGTAAGATGGAGAAGCCAGTAATATGATAGGAAGTCATTAATACAATATAATCACAGCCTAAGATCAAACTCATCTCCTGTCTCTTTACCTTGTCAAGTGTTTCAATATTTTATGTTGTAATGTGATGACCAGAACTGATCACTGTAATCTAAGTGTGGATCTGACTAATGCATTGTATAATCAAAGATTTTCATCTGACTTAAATTCATTTGCATTTTCTTGGTCTTATTGTAAAAAGGCAACCCTAAGACTTAGTGTGGTTAAAGATCATATTTCATCACAGTTTTTGTTCTGAAAGGCTGTTAAATTCCTTTTTGGCCTTGAAAGTCTGCATCAAATGTTTAGATATATTTGCTTTTTTCTCTCTCTTTCTTTTTCTCACTGTCATGGACTTTCTTCCCTTATCCAGCTCATATTATTTTTATATACTCTTTAAAATTTGCCTGTATATCTCCAGGAGGACTAGAGGGAAATATGATCATGTGCTTTTTATCTCCTTCTTTTCCCCTATTTTTCAAATATCTTCATTTTTTTATGAATTTCATTTGTTTTATATACTATTATTTATTGCTTTATTCTGATTGGTAACAACAAATGCTAATTTCAGCTAATGGTAAGAAGAAACAAGAAAAATTAAAAAAAAATTGTGACCTGTGCCATCTCCCCTCTCTCCAGATGACATATGAGGCCTTTAGACAAATTGGGGTTCAGAGCAAGCCCAAGTAGTTTCCTTCATAGTGGTGGTGCAGATCAGCAAAGGATTCTGTCCATAACACTGAGGTTGATCTATCACACTCCAATAAACCTCTCAGACACCTAAAATCCTTTTGTAAAACCAAAGATGGCTTTTGCACCCTCTCTTGGAATAATTTTCTGCTCATATCCGAGTTTAATGTTGTTATGACACTCATTAAGTAAGTCTAGTGCCAATGGTACTTGGCCTTCTTTTTTTTTTTTAGGTTTTCATATACACAAGAAATAGCTTCGCAAATATTTTGAAGCTGTCATTCCCAAATCTTTGCCATGCTAAATTGCAAGAAAAAGTGGAACCTGTGCAATTATTCAGTGCTTTCAGAATTAATCTAAACATATAACAGGATCATTTGAAAATGTTTCTTTTTATACCAAGATTTTTTTTTTTTTAGGTTTTCCCGTTCTTATCATTTTGGATTTTAAACATGCATCTAGAACCACAAAAAAAAAAGTAAAAAAAAAAATCCCTCTTCACTTAGAAATCAAGAAAATGTTATGGTTTCTCAGTTCCAAAGTTTTTGAAATAATTATACAGTTCTGTTAGTTCAGGTGAAGTAACTTCTAGTTGGTTCGGCAAAAGGCAGCTCCGAAGGGAATCTGCTTCTGGTTTGGGGAATCTACAGAGCTCTTCTTGTAATGTGTGGTTTTGAATTTTTATCATAATGCAACAGATGAAAGATTGAATATTTTTATAACTACCTTGGTGGAAGGCTTAAATTTCCATAAATAATTTTCAGAGTATTGACAAAAATTGAGGGTCAGAATTGTCAATTGAGTTGAGCAGTAGCTCTGAGTTATTGGTTTGAGTGGAAAAACTAAAAATGCATAAAGTTGAACAAAAGCATGAGTGCCTACACTAGGACCTCAGCCACAAAACATAGCAGAAGGAATTTATCTAAATCCTCCAGGGAAATTTGAAAATACTAACCAGTTACATTAAATCAACCATACTTTACAGTTTCCAGAGTCAACATTAAGGCCACGATTTCACATAAGGATTGTAAGACCTTCATGACAAGGGTGTAACAATGAAGAAATAATAATAGTTTTATACAAGAGCCAGAAAATACATAAATGTGTAAGAAATTAACTGCAAACATTTATAACATTTAATTGAAAATTATAACTTTTCTATAGCTTGTTTTTATCCATCTTTCCGAGTTTTATAGAAAAGATATAATTTTTTATTTGGTGTTCTAAAGCAGTGCAAAAAAAGCCAAATGAAATGCTTTCATCCCCTGTTATATTCTCTAGGACTTTTTGTTCTGAAGTGGCAATTTCTCTGTTTCTCAGTGTTAACCTAGTGGACTTAATAGCTGAGCTTCAACAAAATGACCAAGAACCCTGATATTTCTCTACTTAGTCACAATGGCACTTTAGGTTAAACAATCATTGGCTCAGTTGTGAAAAATGAGATAAATTAAAATAATTTTCTTCGCGAGGACCGAAGACTTGGCAAGTAATATATTGAAGAAATTTCCTGGACATAATGGGTTACATTAATTTTCAACTGCAAAACAATTCCTTCAGCATTATTTTTCAGGCAAGAAAAAAACCCACACAACTTGCTATTTGCTGTATTTATTTCTTACTGAAAAGCGAAAACACATTTCAAAGAAGAAATTAAGAAAAGTGTATCAGGAAATGTTGTAAAAAAATTACTGTAAAGTATTTCAGCTAATTGGTCACCCATTTTACTTCATCCAAATGTGGTCAGTCTTAGCTATGCTAAGACAAAAAACAAAAATAATCTCTGAGTTATTTTCATCTCGATATAATTTTCTTTATTTTAAACAAACTTTTACAGAAATCCACCTATTCTTCATGAAACTCCTTCTTCGCTCTCTTTATAGTTCTGTGTCATTTGAGTAAGTTGAAGAGAATGCCATTTCTGCTCAAGGCTTCAGCTCTCAACCTCTTCCTGCACAACATCTGATAACAAATGTTGTTGTCCTCTGATCTCAATGGCCTCTAGCTACCCTATTTAAAATTAATGCAGTGATTACAGACCTGATTCAATAACTCTGGGCTTTATTCACTTCTGGTATAAATTGGCATTGCTGTGTTGTAGTTAATGGAGCTGCGATGACTTTGATCAGTAGAGAATTCAGCCATCAGGGAGCCCATCACTCAAATTATCCCTGAAATTGCTGTTAATTGAGACCTCTGTGGGCAGTCACAGCAGAGAGGCCAAGGTGTGAACGAGCAAAGGTCTGATCTCTGATCCCTCCAGCTAGTGAGTAGAAGAATGAGCAGAAGAGAAGCCAGAGCAGGTCACACCAAGACATGTCTAGCCCAGTGTCCCTCTTCCAGCAATGACCAATTGCAGCTGCCTGGAGTGGCAAATAATATTAGGACAAACGTTTTCCAGATATGTTCTCACACTCTTCAGTGGTTTCACGTGGACAGCAACTTTCTGAGCCATAAGTGGCCTCTCTGTAGCACAAGACTCACTAGAATTTTCTTCCTTCAGTTTCTTTTTGAATTCATTTTCTATTTATTCATGCACTTTTCATACACTACATTCTACAGCTTGACTCTGGACTGTGGACAAAAGCATTATATTATTTATATGAANTTTTTTTTTTTTTTGTCGTTAAACTGAAATGAAGTGTCTAATTTTGCACCTAAAAATGAGAATGCACCTCTAAAAGGCAAAAAAAATACAAACAGCACACATGCATGTCAGCAATTTGTGAAGACCTTCAAAAATATTGAAGTTTGCCAATTACTAAATTAATTGTTCCAAGTGAATCCACCACCTCTGATATACTTCAACAATGAATAAATATCCGTCTTTACTTAAACTGCTAAAATTAATCACCAAATGCCTTGATATCTTGAGCTTCAGGAGCTGTTCTGATTCCTCAGCAATTATGTAATTTAAAAAATAAAATAAAAATATGAAACTGTCACAAGACTATGTCTATTGACTGTATTAATATAAAAGGATTCATGGCCTGCGTGGCCAATATTGAAACCAATCCTTACTATGATAGAATATATTTCAACTCTATCTTAAACTATCTTCCACAGTTTATGTCAAGATATAAGAGGAACCCTAGTTTCCTTTATACAACTTTGCCTCCTGATTCTCTTTAAATGAACTATTTCTCCTTTAAACATACCTCCTCCCCCCAAGAAAACATGAAAAATTGTTTTTTTTTTTTTTTTCCTTTTATGCAAAAATGCCAACATTGAAAAATGATTCTCCATTCCAAGACATGGCACAACTTAAATATTATCACTGAATGAATAAACATTGAATTATTCAGACAGGAATTGTAGAAGTAAAAATGTCAAAAAAATTCCTTAAAATTAAACAATCCAAGGGGAATATGTGTGAACATTTTTACACCTATTTTTATTGTGTTTGAAAAATGCATGTTTTTTCTTGAAGGTCATTTTGAGATGGAAATATCAGTATAAGTTGACTGCTTCATTTCAGTTCATCAAATAAGAGCATTATTTAAAATAAACAATATTGATCAAAACATATTTCCATCAGAAAACATCTTCCTTCAGAATTTTTTAGTATTTTGATTGTTATCTCTTTTTTGGTATATTTATTCATGTTAATATTTGTTTGACATCACTTTCTACTATTTTTTAATAGATTTTTAATGTGGATATATTTATTGAATTTATTCTAAAAAATGGAGATAAAAGTGTATTGAATGGTGTTCATTTGTTTTTGATTTATTTATGGAACAAAGTTGTGGACTATTATGGGATGTCTCAAAGCAGACAATATCATGGAAAAATTGTCTTCACAGCTTTAAACACAGTTCAGTCTCAGATAAAATAAAACGGAGTCAGTAGTGTGAGAACAGGAGACTAGAGCAGAAGATAAGAAACACATGGTGTGTTCAGGGGGTTCTTCTCATCCTGAGCTGTGCCACACATTTCTTAGACATGTCACCTTAGTCCAGAAAAATCTGCACTATTGCATAATTACAATTACCATGGTAATTATTGGTAGGTGACGGAGGAAAAAAGGCAAGTCCACAGAGAAATCCACCCGATATCTGAGCTACATAACTGTCTGGAAACACCTAGTCTTGCTTTTTGCTTGGACAGAGTCCAAGGTAGCTACCTTTTTTTTAGTGTCTTGACTAAATGTGTAAGGATTGCCACGAGGACAGCGAGGGGCCTTGAGGGGAAGCCATGTGAGGAGCAGCTGAGGGCACTTGGTCTGTTCAGCCTGGAAAAGAGGAGACTGAGGGGAGACCTCATTGTGGTCTTCAATATCTTCATGAAGGGAAGCGGAGAGGCAGGCACTGATCTCTTCTCTGTGTGACAGGACTTCAGGAAACAGCCTGAGGCTGAGACAGGGGAGGGGAGGGTTAGATTGGGTGTCAGAGAAAGGTTTCTGACCCAGAGGGTGGTTGGGCACTGGAACAGGCTCCCCAGGGAAGTCACTGCAGCACCAAGCCTGCTGGAATTCAAGAAGTATTTGGACAATGCTCTCAGGTACAGGGTATGACCCTTGTGGTGTCCTGTGCAGGGAAAGGAGTTGGACTCAATGGTCTTGATTGGTACCTCCCAAGTCAGCATATTCTACCATCCCATGATTCTATAAAATTAGGTAGGATAAATCTAGGCCACAACTTCTTGGAGACTCTAAGAACTGTTGTAGAGATGAATATCCAAAACTATACACTAATGGAAGCCATATAAATACTTTAGATGACAGCTAAATAACATCTGAATGAATTAATTGATGTCTGTGACAAAACAAGATCTTTATTTTCTTTGACAGGCTTGACATGCAAGATGACATTGCCTTACCTAAAGTTATTGAAATTCAGATATGATTAAACTTTGAGGTGCATTTGATCCCAGAGAGTGCATGGGAAGCAGATAAATTAGAATTTGTACAATTAGAATTTGGTGTAGCCATGGCCTTGTGTGATGAATGGTTTAAGGAAATACTTCCCAACACCTTCACGCTTAAGTCACACTTGGGATATTTTGGCATAAATATTTCAGATACCTGAATACGTGATCAGGAAGTCCTTGTGAGACAAATGGTAGAACAAAAAGGAAGTATGGGTAGGTTCAAATATCATACCAAGTTCTGGAGCCTCGAAAAGGAACGTATTCTGCAAGAACTTGAATGAAAGGTTGACTTACAGCAAGTTAATGGCTATAAATTCAGTGGAATTTTAATAAAATTTAGGAAATTTGTAAGATACAAATTAAAAGTTACTTAAGAGTGTAGGAACATGGTAATGGAAAGGTTTTGCTGGCCCTTTTCATCCTGTCAACAGAGATTTTAAACTTGATCATTTTGAGTTTGCTGTGGCCAAGACAGACACCAATCTCCACTTCACGTACAAAAGAGTAGGGACAATGGCTCAAGACTACACAGAAGTAAATGGTTGAAACAAATCCAGATATTTGCACAAGAAAACTCACAATGTGACTTTTGCACTTTCTGTGCAACAAAATGTTGATAGTTTCCTATTTTTTTTTTCCACAGAAATCTGCAATTGATGTAATTTGGGGATGTTTCACTGAAGTTTTTAAAGAATAAAATTTTATAATTAATTTGAAAAATTTTAAAATAATTTTTTGTCTATTTTCACTAAAAGTAATACCTAATATAATAAAACACTTGGAATCTTATTAGATTTACTATCAATATTTGAAGAACCTCAATACCAGGAGAAAAAACATCTTTTCAACATGTTATCATCAAATCTGAAGACAAATAAGACAAATAAGATATACCCAGACTGGATTGTAACTTCATCTAAGTAAAACTTGAGTGGTTATTTATGTTCGTTTCTTTCCATTTATAAATTAATATTTTTTCTTTTATATATTTTTTTAATTTTTAATTTTTTTACTATTTGTATAGTTTTGTCACCTGTATTATATTTAAAGCATTTCTGGTCATATTCTTTATTCAAATACAGTTTTGCTATGCTCGTCACATTTTTTTTTGTTTCTCTTTTTACAAGCAAATGGTGAAATTGTTATTTTTAACAACGTGCCCAACACCAAATCTCCTCAGAGAGGCAGGATTTGATGCAGTTTGGGGCTGATATCTCAAGCTTCAATATTTCTAATCTCAGCTAAGAGGACTTTGATCTTTACTCATTGATGTAAAATTAACCAACCTGAATGTGTTTTGGTTGAGCTGAAGGATGTCTTTGGTGTGTGAGATTTTCAAAGTTTTAAGGTCACTTGGCATGCAGCTACCACTGACATACAAGTTTCCAGGTTTGGGTAAGCATGTGCTTCCTTTGCTTTGTTCCTTTAAGCTTTATTTGAGTTCTGGCCTCCCTTTCTCCTAGTACTAGCACAGCATTGGATACCACAGGATACCACTTCCCCGTCTCTCAGGTTTTGAAGTGGAGATTAAAAGGCAATTGACAACAAAGACTTTAAAATTCATGCTGTATTTCACATGGACTGACTGTGTATCCAGACATCACAAATGGACTGACTGTGTATCCAGACTTCAGCCTCATCCCAGTATGACTGCAAGAATGGGACTTGTACAGAAAATCTGTGCTCCTTCTTTCAAAGACTGTGTGATCCAGTGTGCTGGGTTGCAGTGTGTGCTATCACCATCTTCAGGTGCTGTTGAAACCAGGTGGGGCAGTGCTCCCTGCCTCCTCCCTCTGGACTATCTCCTGTTCATGGCCCATCAGTGCCTTGCCCATGGCTCACAGATAACTCTGGACTATCTCCTGTTCATGGCCATCAGTGCCTGCCCATGGCTCACAGATCTCACCCCTGGGCTATCTCCTGTTCATGGCCCAGCAGTGCCTTATCTCAGAACTCACCATCCCATTGTGAGATGGTCCACTCAGGAGGAGGAACTGAGCATTCCCATCTGTATACACTCAGAGGTTTGAAACACCACAGACAACCCTTCCCACTGGATTTTCCAGAGGACAAGAGCTACACACCTACCACTGGACCTTCTGAGGAAGATCAGACATTTCTCCAGGATCACTGCTTCAACTGAACCACATCTATCACTTTAGGAGATGTGCAGCTACATTCTTATTGGACTGCTACCACCACCGTGACTGACAGGGTGTCAAGTCATATCTGACTCTGTCAGTTCAAACCAGTGTTTCCTGCCTTTATTTTTTATTTTCCTATTAAATTTTTATTCTGACTTGGTGCCTCCCACTGGTTTGTTTTCAAACTAGTACATCCAGGCACTGACCCTGCAGTGCTTCACCAGCAGATATTTATCTCTGAAGTCCTGAAGATGTGTCCGTTCCATATTTTTCTGCTGACATAATTTTGACATTTTCTTTATTGGGTCTGACCTCGTACTAGCCTTCATTTTATTACTATGGCCCAACTTGGAGAGAGAGCTTAATTTACAGTGGAGTCTATCAACCTCTTTTGGAGCAGTTTTCATAAGCGTAGACAGCCATTGGGATTTATAGAACAAAGTGGCTTGGTGAAATACAAGGATCCATGCCACATGAGCAAAGAAAGAGTGATTCCTCATCCCTGAGCAGAGCCTGCGTTCTGTGAGACCTGAAATCCATCGCTGGAGCTGTGGCTCCAGCACAAGTTAACATCTGTGAAAGGGTATGGAGTAAAGTATGGCCCCTTATGTCACTGCCACAGCTGGGCTTCCAGCAGCTTAATTTGCCCTCTCAGCATGTTGCACTGATTATAAATACAATGCTGATCTTGTTGCCAGAGGCCATGACATATCGCTTGGCACTTTGCAACCCTCAGAACAAATTTTTCCCTTTCCCTGTTCACCTCAGTCAATCATGGCTTCAGAAAGCAGCCCTCTGCCACCCAGCATAGGATTACATGTCATTTATAATTTTACTCGCTTCAAAAAGCTAATGCTTAAGTTAATAAAGTGGAAAGATAGCAAGTACGGTGTCCCAACCAGGGAGAGGCAGATTGAAGTTGTTGTTGTTATTATTTGGGTTGTGGGGCACGGTAGGGGTCAGGAAAAGGGAGACATAAAAATAAAAAGCTAATAGCCTCTCTGGTGTCAAGAAGAAAGAGACAAGGAAGCAGCTCTTCAGCAAGACATAAAATATTAATAGCTCCCATTGAAAAAAAAACTCTTTCTCTTTTTGTTTTATTCATTTAAAAATATATATGCATTTCTAAGCATAAAGTTTATGCAAGTGAAAGCTTTCTTCTGGGTGTTTTAATCACACGAGAATTCAGAGAATTTCCTGAGCTTGTTGGAATTTACTTAATGGGTGAACAGGTTGCATACAGTTTAAAAAGAATAGACACTTTTCTAACTTCAATCTGACTCAGCTGAGAAATCTACAGTGTGTTTGTACCTATGTTGTAGGGATTGGAAGGTTAGTAAATTTGCTGAGATATCTTTTCTTCAAAACTAAGTTTAAAAGAGATATGATGATGTAATTCAATCACTGACAATACTTCAAATTCAAATATTTGGTGGCAAGGAGAACTACTTTCAGTTGTGCAGGAAAAGATTTTTTTTCCAAACCCAGATGAATTAAATATCATTGGATCAGGTTCCTAATGAACTAAAAGTTAACAAAACTATTTATCATGTATGGAGACAAACTGAAGCAGTAAACTTTATTGGGCAAGTAAGACAGGATTTTAAATACAGCAGTAGAAGTTGAAAATAACATTTATAAGCAAGGAAACAAACCAAAACCTATTAATCCTTGAAAATAAGTACTCACTTTGCTCTTTAGTCAAACACAAGAACTTACTTTTTTTTATTATTTTTATTTTTAAAAAACTATTTGTGTGCATCCTTTAATTCACAGTGGTCTAAAATATATTAATGCCAATGGACTGGAAAGATCTGGTTAGAGTAGTAGGTACTTTTGAGGTTTTAAGTTCTATGATTAAGTGCATTGCTCATCTGACTAAGCAGATCATGTTAACATATCATTTATTTGCTGACACAAATCCAACATTAAATAAACTGCACTCCCACTAACTTACCAAAAGAACAGAAAGCAAATTACTTCATGTTTTTTCTACAGTTACTTTCCTTATTCATACATATTGCTTTTGACTAATGAATAAAAGATATGTGAACATATTTACATATCAGAAATTTGGTTGATAAGTGTTGTACAAAAGGTTGATTCAATGGAAAGATCTATCCAGATTTAGATAAATATCTTTATATATGTAGTATTGGGTTGTTATTTTTACTCCACACCTACTGACAAAGTGCTATGTGGCAAAATGGAGCAGTGTCCATTTAGAAAAATTGTTTAGAAAAAATGGAGATTCAAAATATGACTTTATCAGGCAAAAATAACCTCATATAGATGTTCAATGAAATTGAACATCTTCAACAGGAAGGAAGGCAGTTTATGCCACTGACAAGAAACAGCAAGAGAATTTGATCAAAAAGTTCCATATCTTCCATGAGTGCAACTGTCCTTAGTCCTGGGTTATTGAATAATTCAGAATCACATTTTTTTTTCTTTTACTTCTGTTTGATTGCTTTTAGGTTTGTTTGATGTTTTTTGTTGATTTTTTGAGGGAGGGAGAGGTTAGTAATAAATCAAGAAAATTTATTTTACAGTTGAATGAAAACAAATTTCAGATTTTTTTCAGTTTTGTT
>VZTN01025592.1:22846-37838 GCA_013400515.1 Erpornis zantholeuca | reverse complement strand
GGTGGCGCGGGACCCGCGGCGCAATCGGGGCCTCGGGCGCGCTCCTGTCATCGGCGGAGGCGTCCCCGCCACAGCCCGGGCAGCGGCCAGGGAGGGACCAGAGGTGTGAAGTCCGGCTTTGTCTGCCTTAAAAGAAAGCGGCCAATCCAGATCCCAGCCCTTTTGTTTCACACGATCACAGAATCTGAGAATTGGTCAGAAAGGACCACAGGTTGGGAGGGACCACAGTGGGTCACCAGGTCCAATCTCTGCTCAGATAGCGTCATCCCAGAGCACATGACACAGAATTGTGTCCAGATGAGCATCTCCAGTGGAGGAGACTCCACAAACTCTGGACAATCTATTCAAGTGCACAGTCACCTGCACAATAAAGTTCTTCCCCATGTTCAGGTGGAATTTCCTGAATATCAGTTCATGCCCGTTGCCGCGTGTCCTATTTCTTGGGACCACCTGCCTGGCTCCATCCTCTTGGCAACCCCCTTTAGATACGTGTACACATGGATGAGATCACCTTTCAGTTGTCTTTTCTTGAGGCTGAACAGGCCCAAATTTCATAGCCTGTCCTGATAAGAGAGAGATGTTCCAGTGCCTTAATCATCTTTGTTACCCTCCACTGGATCCGCTGCCGAAACTCCATGTCTTGTACCGAGGAGCCCAGAGCTGGACACAGAATGCCAGATGTGGCCCTGTTAGGACTGAGTAGAGGGGCAAGATCACCTTCCTTGACCTGCTAGTGATGGTCTCTTCCTAATGTACCCAAGGATCCCATTAGCTTTCTTGGACACAAGGGCACTGCTGGCTCATGGGCAGCTTGTTGTCCACCAGGAGTAGCAGGTCCACTCAGCAGAGCTGCTTTCCAGCCAGTCGACCCTCAGTCTGTATTGGTGCGGGGGCTATTCTTCCCCATGTGCCAGAACCTGTGTATACCTTGGTTGAATTTCAGAAGGTTCTTCTTTGTCCATCTCTCCATCCTGTTGAGGTCCTTCTGAAGGCCTGCTCAGCCCTCTGTGGTATTGGCCACTGCTCCCAGCTTTGTGTCATCAGTTAACTTGCTGAGGATGCCTCTGTTCCTTCATCCAAGTCATTGAACAAGTTAAACAATACTGGACTCAGTACTGAGTCTTGAGGGACAACACTAATGACAGGCCTCCAACTAGACCCTGTGCCACTGATCATGTCCTTCTAGGATCTACCACTCATGCAGTTCTCAATCCACCCCACTGTCTACTCATCCAACCCTCACAAAAGTGTAGCTGCTTCTTTTTTAAGGAGTCTTAGTTTTGAGGAAAGGACTGTCATGGCCTATGGTGGGGGTTTGTAAAACAGTAGAGGTGACAAATGAGTAAGAAAAAATTCTTGTCATATACCTTTTGAATGCTTCCAAGGACTCGGATTCCATGACTTCCCTAGGCAGCTTTGTCCAATGCTTAACCACCCCTTCAGTGAAGAAAGTCTTCCTGATGTCCAACCTGAACCTTTCCTGGCACAGTTTGAGATGATATCCTCTTGTCCCACCACTTGTTTCCTGGGAGAAGAGACTGACCACCACCTGCCTAGACCCTCCTTTGAGGTGGTTTTAGAGAGTGATAAGGCCTCCCCTGAGCCTCCTTTTCTCCAGGCTAAACAACCCCAGCACCCTCAGTTGTTCCTCGTAAGACTTGTGTGCCAGATCCTTCACCAGCTCCACTGCCCTTCTCTGGATAGTCTCCAGCACCTCAATGTCCTTCTTGTAATGAGGGGCCCAAACTGAACAGAGGTTTTGAGGTGTGGCCTCACCAGTCCTGCATATGGGTAAGACTGTCCTGCTGGCCACACTGTTGCAGATACAGGCTGAGGTGCCATTGGCCTTCTTGGCCACCCTGGGCACATGCTGGCTCATGTTCAGCTGCTGTCAAACAGCAGTCTCTGGTTCTTTTCTGCTGGGCAGCTTTCCAGGGACTCTTCCCCAAGCCTATAGCACTGCCTGGAGTCCAGCACTTGGTCTTGTTGGACCTCAGACCACCGACCTCAGGCTGCTGATCCAGCCTGTCCAGATCTCCCTGCAGAATTGTCTTGCCCTCCAGGAGATGAACACTTTTGTGCAACTGGGTGCAAAGTGACTGAGAGTTCACTTGGTCACCTGTTGTCAATGAAGATGTTAAACAGGACAGGCCCCAACACCGCTTTTGACTGGCCATCACCTGGACCCTTCTCTGGGCCCAGTTAGACTACAAGAAAGCAAATTCTGTAATGGAACTGAGCATTGTGGAGTTCTGTATGCATAAAGAGCATTTATAATACCTAGTTAAGAGAGGAAGGATCTCTTGGTAGTTTTTATATAGGCTGTGACTCAGAGCCTCTCTGAATGATGACTTGATGAAATTTGGAAGAGTGTTCCAAACCTTGTTACTTCATGAGTTCTTTAAACAAAATTTTGTTTTACAGTGTACTTGTGTTTCTAGCCTTGAGACAGCACTTGCATTTTAGAATGCTAATTGCTTTGGGAAAAAAACTTCAACAACTGTTTAATCTAGTTTCAAAATTAATATGGCAAGGAGGAAGGTATGGTTCATTAAGTGCAAGCACTTAATTCACATGAAAATGAGTTCCTCATCCTTCAGCCTATCTGCAAGCTGGTTTAAAGAGTGCCTGCAGTCGCAAAGTTTTCATTTTGCAGTATGAAGTATTTTGTTCTGTGAACAACTGAGTAATCATTTTCAGTCCTTGTGGAAAAGAATTTTGTTTCTGGAAAAAGGAATATTGTTTATATATATCTACTGTATTTTAAAGTGAGATATCATGTTTTTTTTCAAAATTAATAGTAACAGTAGAGTAACCAATAATTTGTTCATCTTGCCATTTGATATTTCAGATGATGCTCAGGCAAGTGGGGTTTTTTTGTGTGTGTGCAAGGATTTATTTATTGTTATATCCTGCATGTATTTAATTTTTTTCATTCAAGGAACAAGTGAAATATCTGATTTTTTTTTTTTTTTTTATTGAGGGCAAATATTAACTCAGTTCCAGCACTGGACATTTTTAGATAGTAAAAATTTTGTATACACATAATGAAAATTTCTGTGTCTTCACTAGAAGAAAGTACACTGCCTCTCCAGTAGCTTGTTGCAGTGATGCAGTCTGTTGAGCAATCTGGATGCTACTGCCTACATATGCTTCATAGGCACAATGCTACAAATTCCAAATGATCCAAGAATAAGGGCTGTTCCTCCTTAAGGTAACAAAGGTTTTATATGTAGGAAGAGGAGCCTGTGGCATCTTGGATTTAAAACTCTATGGACCTTAGACCGGGCCTGTTAGAAAAAGTACCTTAGTGAGAACCCCTGAGGTGTGAAATAAAAAGACATCATTACTTGAGCCACTAAGGTGTGAAACAATGGCATCAACTGTTCAGAAAACCAAGCCATCTGAGAGACAGGACCCAAATCATAGAATTAAACAATGATTTATCATCATAACATGAAAACTAAGGTAGTTGTGGAGAAGTGGGTTACTGAAGTGCTATCTAGCAAATCTTTTTTATTTGCTTCTCAGTTACTTGACAAAAAGTAGTGAACAACTAAAGTGACAAAATTCACGAAACACAATCCACTTAGTCAAGTTGAGAGGACTGTAAACACAGTCCATGATTCTGAAATACCCGACTGATGTGATAAGAGATTAAATTAAATTTTTAAAAATAGAAGTCAACAGAGGGAGATGGTGAAGAATGGAGAGGGACAACAAACCATTAGTTCAACCTGCTGTTGTTCAAATTATCTCTGTCGGCTTTGTGACTAAAACTCATGTAAATTCTCCTGTTCGTTGTGTACTTCATTAACAAAAATAAAAAGCGACATGCTCATTTAAAATCCAATGGAAACAAAGGCTCTGATGACTACAGATAGGCTAATAATAGTTGTGGAAAGCATGCCTAAGATGACTGGGATTTCCAAACTAAGAAAGTATTATAATTTAAAGTATAAAAACAGGGCCTTCTAGTATATCTCACGAAGCAAGAAGAAATGTGGAGTTACATTAAGGAAATGCAGAACTGACAGGAAGATCAACTTTTCATAAATAATTTGATTGAACTTTGAAATATGTAATGAGAATGAATAATTTAGTGAGGTTTAAAACAATTTTTTCTTCATATGAATAGAAAGGAGATAAAAGACTAGAAAAATAAAGAATGAAATTATTCCCAGGAGACATAAAATTGTATACTTAAGCCTTAGAATAAAATATCCAAATATTACTGAGCAGGAAGAGTTTAAGTTGGAAAACAAGTTATTCCATTTCTGATCATTGTAATTTTTTGCATTGTTTTCCAAAGGCGTATTTGGAAGGAGGACACCAGACTAGATGGATACTTGTAGGATTTAGCCTGTCAGCTCACCTAGGATTGTCAGGGAACTATTTGAGAGAAACCATGGCAATAGCAGGGAACTTCTCTGAAAAGGGAAACAGCAAGAAGCTCTTGTCATTCACCTTTGACAAGGGCAAATTAATGCAGCCAAATATTTAGTGGTCATGAAATAAGTAGATGGCAATCCACTGTACCTTGTGAGTCCCAGAGTCAACTCTCTCATGGGAAATTAATAAGGATGTGACAAACCTTAAAAGCTTTTCTCCTCTGTAGACAAAGAAACATGAATGATTCTTGAACGAATACATGAGAACATGTATCTGGCAAATGCACATTGGGAGAAAACAGTTTTTAATTTGTGGAAAGGCTGTTGGAGTATAAAATTTATGTCTTCAAGCATTACTATTCTAATAAAACACAGTTGATGCTATGATTGCAAAGATTTTTAAGATGATGTCTCAAGAAATCCCTTCAATCACACTATTAAAAGACTGGGATTAAATACATCACTCTGGCCTGTAAAAGGTGTAACAAATAGGAAAACTTGATAAATACATTGTCATAGAACAGGTCCTGAGACATGTGTAAGACCCTATGCTTTTTCATTCAAATTGCTATTGCTGTTTTGTGGTCTTAGCTGAGTGTCTTCCAGGCTTTTTGTAGCTGAGCATTATTAGTATTGCTTTTTTTTCTGGTAGGCTACTTCCTCCATTTTGTCTTCCTATTGCCTTACTTTTGACACTCTTTTTTACCCTTTCCCTTCTCCTGGCTGCTTTCTCCTGAACCTTCAAGGAGTGATTTTATCACCAGCTCCGGTAGCAGTGGCACCATGGACTCCAGACAAGTCCCGGCAAGCCCAGTTGGCTGCACAGTTATTTCAGTCTCTCCATGGCATTGCCCCATACTCCAGATTTCGGGATGATGACACAGTAACCATTACCCTGTCTTTGTCACTGTGGGCATGTTTTGCCATGCAGAGATTCTTCAAACGTGTATCACAGAGTTTTTGTTGTAGCACCGTAGTGGGTTGATGCTGGCTGGATCCCAGGCACCCACCAAAGCCAGTCTCTCACTCTCCTCTCAACTGGGTAGGGGAGAGAAAATACAATGAAGCCTTTTCATGGGTTGGGATAAGGACTGGAGAGATCACTCACCAAATAACCGTCATGGGCAAAATGGACTCGAATTGGGGATATTAATTGAATTTATTACTAACAAAATCAGAGCAGGTAAGAAGTAAAATGAGAAGTAAAATAAATCTTCAAAACACCTTCCCTTCACTCATCCCTCCTTCCCAGCTCTACCTCTTCCCCTCAGTGGTGCAGGGAGACAGGGAATGGGGGTTATGGTCAGTTCATCATACACTGTTCCTGATGCTGCTGAGGGGGAGGAGTCCTTCCCCTGCTCCAACGTGGGGTCCACAGGAAACAATTCTCTGCAAACTGCTGGAATGTGGGTCACTTTTTCACAGTGTGCAGTCCACAGCCTGCTCCAATGTGGGTCCCCCACAGCGTCACAAGTTCTGCCAGGAAGCCTGCTCCAGGGCCTGGCAGGAGCCTACTTCAGCATGGGTTTCCCATGGGTTCACAGCCTCGTCTTGGGCAGCCACCTCTTCTGGTGTTTGTTTCTTCCATGGGCTGCAAGTGGATCTCAGCATCCCCATGTACCTCCATGTGCTGCAGGACAGCCTGCTTCACCATGGTTCTCACCATGGGCTGCAGAGGAATCTCAGACCTCCTTCCCCTCCTTCTCCACTGACCTTGGTGTCAACACAGTTGTTCCTCTCCCATATTCTCACTCTGCTCTTCTCTGGCTGCAATTTCATCTGCACAATAACATTTTTTTTTTCTTTCTTAAATATGGTATCACAGAGGTGTTGCCACCATTTCTGATTGGCCCAGCCTTGGCAAGTGGCACATCCATCTTTGAAGCCACCAAGGATTGGCTCTGCTGGACATGGAGGAAGCTTCTGGCAGCTTCTCACAGAGGCCACTCCTGTAGCCCCCTGCTACCAAAACCTGGCCATGCAAACCCAATACAAGCACACACAAAAGACAGATGTGATTTAAGGATCTTCTAGGCTAAGCATTTGTGTTCTCAGCACCCCCAATAAAACACCTGAGGAATAACTTCTGAGCAATCAAACCATCCAGCAGTTGCTGGAAGAGGTCCTCTATGCTGAATTGTCATTCCTTGATTTCTTGTTTATACCTTTAAAATTCTGTATCTTTCAAGTTAGTTCTTAAAATACCTAAACTTGTCTGAACAGTGCAACCTCTGACTGTGGTTTTTCTCTTACTTTTCTTGTGTGACTCAACTCTGCAGCTTTCCTTACAAGTGATGGACTAACCCTTGGGAGGGGGAAGAGGACAATTAGTCACTATGCAGCAGTAGTCAAGCAGACCCCATTATTTGTTGTCCACTCTGCATTTCAAATGCAATGTAACACCCATTGC
Source organism: Erpornis zantholeuca (assembly GCA_013400515.1). Lineage (NCBI taxonomy): Eukaryota > Metazoa > Chordata > Aves > Passeriformes > Timaliidae > Erpornis > Erpornis zantholeuca. The sequence goes on along the minus strand of VZTN01025592.1, from coordinate 31,037 downwards.
TAATCAAGACCTTCCAGATAATTTGAACTAGTAACTCCAGATGCTCTTTTCCAGGCAGAACAGTGAATGCCTTTCTTTTCAGCTGGGCATACCCGTTATCATGCATGACTGTGCTAGTGTTCAGTGTTCTCAGAAGAACCACGTGATTTCTACCACTACAAAGGCATTTACTATTCTGACTCCTTATAGGAAAAGTGAAATAAAATTACATGCTTCTTGCTTGTTTAGAAATACTTACACGCATTCTATCACCACCTGTCTTTCCTTCTGCTTTGGAGTCTTGTCAAACTGATAAATGTTTCTTTAGAGGTGAAATTGGAGTAACAGACAATTTTATGACTATTTTAAATGCCTTTTAAATCTTTGCCTTGTGCAAAGAGTTCTTGAGACTAAAATGCTTATCAGGTCACTGCCAATTAAAACTGTGGCCTCATGTGTGAGGTGCTAGGGAAAACACCATACAGACTACACATCACAAAGGCTCCTTGTTATTGTGAAACTGTTGATAAGAACTTCTGGAATGGAGGGAGAGTGCAGCCAGTCAACCTGTAGACAGATGTGATCCTGTCTACCTCAGGCAAATTCTGTGACTGGTAGACCTTTATGAACCAGGGTTCGTGACAGGTCCACTCTCCAGAGGGCTGTAGTGCACAACAGACCTGGCATCTGTCATGTCTAGAAAAACCCTGTAAGCAGATCAAGTTCTAAAAAAAAAAAATTAATAAAAAAAAAAAAAGCCTGCAAAATTAAGAGTTTCCTCAAGCTGAGTTATCGGTCTCTACCAATCTCCTGATACAGGACTGAAGGTATCAGTGCAGTTCCCTTAGATATGACATTGGTTAAAGCATAGGTAGTCTTCCGTTGCTTTACAATCACCTAGCATGAGAAACCAGTCTTCCTCTTTTAATACAGCATTGCACTGAGGGAGCTGCCCCTTTTAGTGAAAAGGGAATGTCTTCAGCTATTGGCTTTTTCTTCTTTCTTACTCTTTCAAAACAAAAGATAAAAATATATATATGTTTTTTTAATTCTGCCACAGAAGTTGAAGCAGGGATGAGAACTCCCATTAAAGGCCAAAGTGTTGGAAGTCTTACAGAACCACAGAGCACAAATTGTTATCCAGCTCAGAACTAAAGGCTTGCATAGGCATGCACTGCTATACATTGGCAAAACCAATGAGAAGGGTTCCAGAAGCCTCATACAAGTAAGCTGGACAGACACTGCAAAGTTAAAGCCTTAGCAGGCTCATGTTGCACCAGGGGAAGTTTAAATTTGCTGTTAGGAAACATTTCTTCACAGGAGTTGTCAAGCATTGGAACAGGTTGCTCAAAGAAGTAGCTGAATCACCAGCCCTAGAGGCATTTATAAATCATGAAGATGTGTCACTCAGGGACATGGTTGAGTGGTGGATTTGGCAGTAGTGGGTTAACAGTTGGACTCAACGAACTTAGAAGCCTTTTCCAACCTGAATGAATCTACATGATGCACTCAAGAAATATTCCAAAAAAAGAACTACCAAGTTCTTGACAGTGATGAGAGTTTCTGACAACATAAAACAAAAAAAACCCCATACACCAGGGAAAAGAAGAAAGCTAGAGACAGAAACTCTCTAAATGGTCTTCTACAGCATCAAGTGTTATTTTTTATAGCTAAATTAAAAAACAATTAAAAAAAGCAGATGCAAGAGTGATCATGCAAAGGAAAGACTTATTTAATATTAAGATTACAAAATGTTGGTTGGTGAGATTAATGCCAAAAGAATACCACATAAATCATTGCCAAAGCAGCTTGGCCCTATGTTCCTAAGAATTTTTAAAAAGCTATCTATTTTTAAAAAGGTTAAAACAATTATTGCTCTAAAACTTACAGAAAGAGGATGTTCCTGTATTTTATTTTTCTTCTACACAATGCATGTTCAACAGCAAGGAGAGCCAGGGAATTACTATCTGCTGCTAAGATGATTATCTAGTTCCTCAAGGGAAGTCAGATTAATTGGGTTTTTATGTTGTATTTGTACACTTCAGTAAGAACCTATCCTTCATAGAAACAGGCATAAGAAATTTTATTGAGTATAAAAATACAAAAACTTGACACATTAAACTGTACAAAAGGTACACTAGCACTAAATGAGGTGACTGTGTCCATACAAAAGCCAAAATTTACAAATGACTCATACTACTGAAATGTACAGGTGCCATGGTACATTCTCATTAAGACTTTATATTCTGATAAAGAAACAAAACCAAAACCAAGAGCAGTAATTGTGTTTGAATGCCTATTACATTCTGTGTTTAGATGGTCTAACTCAAGTTTTATTGTACATCCTAGGGATCCATGTTTCATTCAAATATTGTAGAATTAAGGAGCAACTTCCGCTATCTATCAACTGTTAAAAACTTCTAAGCAACTGCAAAACTGTTTTTCAGTTTGTATATTTGAATGTCTGAACTCTAAAAATAACACTCAAATACTTCAATGCTTTTATTAGGAAATACCATCATAAACTATCCAAGACACGAATGCTGGGTTTTATTTATTTATGTTTTAAACACAAAATTATACAGAGGAGATAACAAGATACTACTTTCACATAGCACTGAAATCCTTTCTTCAAAGTATTTGGACCATAGCTCCTCATACACTAATATTACCGTGACTTTCCTTAGGAAGAAAAACCAAATAGAGTCTGTCCAACTGGCCTATCAAGAAGAATACATTTTAGACCATTTCGATGTATCTAACATGAACGAAACCTACAACTGATTAGATACACAGCCAGAAGTCATATGAGGTCCTACTTAGAGCTTTCTCTGGTACACATACTAAAGAAGTTCAGTGAAGTTTCATCTGGGATTATGAGCACCTAAAGGCAAAACTTTTTTTTCAAACTACTAGCTTTCTTTTTCCAGCCTATTTACAAGACTACTCTGTAAGGACTAATCATCTTTCAAAGGGGTTTTAATTTTAAAAAGAATTGATTACTCATGTAAGAGGGGTTTCTGGGCAGTTTCATAGGTAACTGAACAAGCAGAAGCCAGACATCTACATTTAGTCGTGCTAGTAAAACAAAGGCTTGGGGAGGATGTGAACTGTCTGTCATGTATGGGCCCTAAATGCATACATACTATGCATTTCATACTATGGAATGCACAATCTATATTCTAGAAATTAAAGCATAGCTGTTATCATTTAGGAATCTTGCATGTTTACAGAAACCATACCAGTATTTCAGTTGTCAGTAACCTCTGAATTTGTGTTATCACTTGCAGTTCCATCTTGATGTTCACTCTGCCTTATTTTAGCAGTTTAACTGTACTCCTGTTTGATGGATGTTCCTAAAAATTGATTTGATTGTAAAGAAGGAACAAAATGCAGTTGTTCCACAGTTGTCCTGTCACACTTGTTTGCAAACATGTATAAGATATTCAAACTATGAAGTGCAAGCAAAGCCTTTTTAAAGAAAATGCAATATATTGTTTAATTCTTTAATGTATTTTTATCAACAAAACAAAGAAAGTTCATAAATACTTCCTTACACTTAAAACCAGTTTCAGTGCTAAATACAGGTAGCACCCATCCTTTTAGAAGGCACCATACCAGAGCTTCAGAAATGCAAAATTTTCATCATCACGTTTCTAGTGATTAGAGACTTTCAGCCTTCTTTTTATAGCTGTCTAGGATGCTGGTCAAGTCTGACAAAAGATCTTCAGACATGAATTCTTCATAGTCTCTGTAAATTTTCACATTCTGTTCATCAAGGTATTTCTAGAAAAGAAGTATAGAAACCTTTATTAGCTCTATCATAGTCTGTATTGTACCGATTCTGCTAAAGCATTTTAAGCAGTCATTGCACAGGTTAACTGATTTCAGTTAAACACTTTCCTGAAAGGCATCTGCCAGAAGCAGATGGTTTAACCCAAGAGGATGTTACTGCTGAAACTTAAATGATCAGTTCGGATTATTTATACCAAAGGTTTTGTCAACAAATTTAACTAGAATCCATGGACTCAGTCCAGCAGCTCCACAACTGATACTTCCTTAGAAAGAGTAAGTTCTAATTTCCAAGTGTTTAACTGCAAATGTCTCTAGAGAGATTTAACTCTGAATATAAAATTTTAGCTTACCGCTATGGACGCTATATGTGTAGCAATCGTTTCTATAAGACGACTCAAGTTACTACCAACTTTTCTGTTCTCTTCTGTTGTTGTTTGCAAAACAACTTGATATCTAAAAGGTAAAGATACTCAGAAGGTCATGTCCATAATTAGAGAATTCCTGGCATTTAAAACAATAATTTCAAGTCTGCATTATCATCATGTTTAGCCATATTTTTTTTTTTGTATTAGTATTAATTTGAACCAAGTTAGAGTATACTAATACTCAACTTAAAAAATAAAAAGGACTGTATTGTGCTAATTGATAAGAAACAATGCACCTTAGAGTCAGAATACTCTTTCCAGACTTTGAGGTATAAAATGCAGTTGAAACATAAGTTTGGAAACAAACTCATTTTCTTGCTACAACCATATACGTAAAAAAAAATTACATAGAAAACAGGAGTTCTGATACAGGAGACAAATATTCTAGCAAAATACTGTTGAGGAAAAACATTTTTCAGCTCTTAACTTGTGAAATTAATATGCTGAGATGGATACATGCTGAAACAACTCTATTTTAGGTTCAAGGGAGTATCTTTATCCTTAAAAACCAAAGTCAACAAGAAGCAAACACTGAAGTTACAAGTCTTACTGTCGTTGAAGATCATGTAATTCATTTGTGGCTTCACTGAGACCTTCATTGACACCACTCTCAAGTAATTGTTTGTGCCTTTTTAAGGATTCCAGTTCATTTGCACATTTTTGCTCTTCCTCTTCTGTCTCCTATAGTCATAAGAAAAGCAGGGGAAAAAATTGCATAGCTCAGGAATATTTTGGATTTTTTTTTCTATTACCTGATTATATCCTAATGCTTGAATTCAAAATTAACCCAACTCCAAGTTCAGACTGAAAAAAAGCCCCCAAGGACATCCATCCCAAACCTAAAGTTTCAGATATTTTCTTTATCATGTCCCTCCCTAAATAAGCCTAACATTCTCTTTATTTCTTTAACCATATTTAAAGGCCTGTGTTCCAGGTATTTTCCCTTCAAAGTTAAACTCAAGAAGTATTGTTTACATAATCTAAATAGCTTAGAAATGGCACATCATGAACAACTGTTCCTGGATTTAAAAAATAAAATCACACTTGAGTAAGAAAATAGTTTTTCCTTTTTGTGTCTGAAAGAGTACAAGTAATCATCTCTTCAAGAAGAATGACACTGTTGATGCTATACAATCCACAAAACCAAACAAAATTCTGCCATCAACTCAACATGCAATTCTAGTAGATTACTGAAACATCATCCTTCAAAAATAATTTTAATACTTAAGACTTACAAACAGCATTTTAAAACTTACAAGAGGAATTACATGACTATGTCTTATTTTAAACATCTGGTGGGAACTGTGTATTTTATAAGCTTACTTTTAGAGAAACATACATGCAAGAGCACAGATCAGAAGCTAAACCTCATGTGGTTTGAAAAAAATAAACTAAATTAATTGCCTTTAGCCAACTCAGTAGGTATTTGCAGTGAAATAACCCTGTTTCATGGCTATAGCACAGGAGTTTCGATTTCCAAGAGCATATATTAGTTCAAAGAACATTTTTCTGCAGGGCACCACAGCCCCACCAAAGCTGTGCTGTCAGAGAAGCTGGGAGGTACCAAAGTAGCCACTCAGTTGTTAACAGAGGGCTATGTTTTGTTGGTGAGCTACAAGTGAGGAAAAGGATAAGGACTGCTCCTGTGCTTGAAAAGAAAGCTAAAGCAAACAACAGTTTCAGATCATCAAAATATTTAACATGCTTTTGTTCAATCAATGTTTTCCTTAATTTTTACAGAAGCTGATTAAACATGCTTACTAAAAACTGCAAATGTATTTATTATATACAAATTGATTAGACAATGCAAATTCTGTTAATCCTAAAATCTCCTTCAGGCACATGCTCTGAGATATCCTGATGTCAGATGATTGCTGCTGCTTTTATTACTGGATGCAGTAATTTATTTACAGGATCTGCTACAGTATGATGCCAGATTCTCTTGCAAGAAAGAGAAAACTGATTCACTTAAGGTAGCAGTCAAACCGATTTTCTGAAAAGAATGAAAAAATCCTGTAAGAGGAAGGGAAGAAGGCGAGGCCCAAACAAAAATGCAAACCAAAAACTTATCTATAAATACAAAGATTAAGGATCAGGATATCATTAAGGGTAAACTATCATTGACCTATTAGAAGCTCTACCTTAAGCTTCTGATGGTAAAGATCATCCAGCTTTTCAGCTTCTTCTGTCAGCATTTTCACACTGCGTTTCTTGTCCTCTACCATTACATTAACCTAGAATGAAAACATAAACAAGGAAATATAGTTCAAAAATAATTCCAACATATAAATCCATGCCATCAGAAAAAACACCTGGTAGCTTGAAAAAAAAATTAAACTAGGCTAGGCTGGAATGGCATTAACCTTCTTCTTAGCAGCCTGTATTGTTCTTTGTTTTGGATAAAGGGTAACACACCAATGTTTCGGCTATTGCTGAATAGCGCTTGCACAGCATTCCAAGGCTTTCTATCCCTCTCAGGGCCTCTCACTGAGTAGGGTAGGGATAGGCAAGAGACTGGGAAGTTGCACAGCCAGGCCAGCTGTAGAAAAAGACATTCCACACCACATAACATCATGCTCAGCAATGAAATCCAAGGTAAAGATATAAAAATGGGGAAATAAAATTCTCCCTCTTTCAATCCATCCCAAACCCAGTATTGCTAAAAATCTCCTTGATGACAATTTGTCAGTGATGGTAGCCAGACAATCAACTGGAATGGGCAACTTATTAAAAACAACTATTTCCAATGTTTATGGTCAAATATATGTAAGCTACATAAACTTTAATTCAGGGAATACACAATATTTCAACTAACAAAGACCCCAATTCTTAGAAAAACCTCTAGGTTCCATCACAATTAAAGCAGTTTTCTCACGGCTTCTCCCCCTCTAATCGTCCTCAGAAAAACCTCAACCAATCCAACAAACCTACCCAAAAAAAAACAGCCCACCACACCACACCACACTTCACCATGCAAAAGGTTGAATGAAAGGAGCAGATAAGGTTTTAGGGTTGGTATCTTAGTCCTAATTTTCATTAATCAACACACCTGTTCCAAAGTATCTTCCAAAGTAATTTTCCGCTGAGTAGCTTTACTAATTTCTTCCTCAGTCTGGTTGATGATCTCCATGAGGGGAGCCTGTAATATGCATACAAGAAGATCTGGCTAATGCAATTTTCTTATTTGAACCAAGATGCACCTCAGTACATCTTTTCCTTCTATTTTTATTTAGGCTACTGTATTCTCCAATACCAAATTTCTTTCATATACAAAAATGTCGTTATGGTGATTCATCACCCAGGCTTTTCAATGACATTTTATTGTGAGATTGAGAGACCTTTCCAGCATTTCCAAAGAAACACTTTTTTTTTTGTGAATGGTAACCAAAGCCTTCAGTGTTGACTTTACTTACCTTGATCTGAGTTCTGTATTTGACTAGGCAATTTGGTCCTGCCTCAGGATTAAACTGAATCTCGAAGTCGTGGCCTCTGGAATTCTCAGCACTTACTGGAATTAATTTCAGCTTTCGAGCCAGTTTATGATACTCTGCCAGTTGCATTTCAATCTGCTCAGAGGAGAAAAGGGCAGAAATCATAGAAGAGATACAAGTGAAAAGATTTGCAAAAAGTATTCATATGTGGGAAGAGAACTTTAAACAAGTTCCTGAGTTGCTCTGCAGAGACATGATTCCTTGTTACACCACAGTATTCAAGAGCTGTATCTAATGCCAGTGCAGCAGTTGGCTGGATTAGGTACTGCTTTATGATTCTTTCAGCGTTTGCTCAGCAAGGGTTCTCAGTGTATATGGCTGACACTGTATGCTTTCACCTATGGTTTTCCATATTCATCTGCCATAATTTTTCCTGCCTCAACTTTTTGAGAATTAGCTGATAGGGAAGTAAAAATATGCTGGAAATATAAATCTACTAAATATAAATAATACTAAACCAGTTATCAGTCATCACACCAATATGATTTCTCTCATTAGTTT
>VZTN01025592.1:3837-18958 GCA_013400515.1 Erpornis zantholeuca | reverse complement strand
TAAAGAAAGGTTACCTAAAAGGAATTTGCTAGACACTAAGCTACAGATGTTTCAGAAGCAATTACACCAGTATTGTGAATTTTATGTCAACATATACGCATAAGTGTCAGTGTAGAAGAACATAGTTAGTTTAAAAACATTTTTACTTGCCAACCATCAGGTTGTGACCTTAGTCCAAAATTATGATTTAACTTGATTTTTGCAATTTTGTAATTAAATTAAATGTTTTAGCTTACAATGCAAGCTCTTCCAAACACTGAGTTAGTATTAATAAACTATGATAAATTAAAGAGAAAGCAAGCTGTTGGATTTTTAAGCGCCTGAATTCCACTGCCACCCAATTTTGTGGCTCAGAAATAAAACTTTAAAACTGATTCTTACATAGTAAACTGAGTAGATGTTGGTAGAAGCCACCATATTTAGAATTAAGTCACTGTCTTTACAGTGCACTGCTGTTAACCTCAGAAGTTCTGAGTGCTAAAGCAAAATATACCAGAAACTTTACTAAAACAATAAACAGCATAATGATTCCCTTTCTCCACAAAGGGGAACTGAAACAGTAGGTACTTGGAGAATAAGGCATTTCTCTTTAATAACCAGTCTTCATCAGTAGACTGGTCATGATGCCTGCTTGGGAAATAGTTCATCAGGCTTCTTATACAATGCTACTCTACTTCCTAGAAAGCATTGTGAATATGAAAGGGAACAGAATCTATAAATACACAACACAACAATCTAAACTGTATTTAAATTGTGTTGTTACAGCACATGGCAAAATTCAGTTGAGCAATTCTGATTCTAATTTACTTTTCATGGTACCTTACGATGTACAATTCCATCATCTGTCTCTCCTCCCCAGTTCTGTCCTTCATCAAATGGTGGTGCATTTTCCCTCATTGCAGTGTACAGCTGGAAAGCAGAGGTGTACACATGAAGAGCAAATGTGAAGACATCCATTAGTTTTCATATTGGTTTCAGGATAAGCAGAGTAAACACTGCATTAGGATTTCAGCAAGCAGGTTGTAATGAACCTGTGCTTAACTGACTAAACACACAGGTAAGGAGGTATGAACTGGACAGAGAACAGTGCCAAATTGTCTTGTGTCTTTTCAGAAAAAAAGGACAGGATTTTCATGGGTGCTCAATTCAGCAGTGGTGAACTTCTATCACAGATATCAAATTTTGCTCACACCTGAGCTGGCAGCAACAACAGTTACCACTATTAAAAAAAATCCCAAACCAAACAAAATCAAAATTAAATAAAACCACCCCACCCAAACACAAAACTTGCCACTCTATGTAAGAATCACAGGACATTTGAATAATTTCAATTGAAAATTTCATCCTTAGACTTCAAATTTAGGAGAGAATGGCAGATGTCCCAACATTTGCACTGAAGATACATGTTCTATTCAATGATTATATCCATTTACTTCTCACATTTAATGTATGTTTAAGTCAGCATTTCCCCACCTTTTTTTATACATTAATTTATCCAGTGCATACATTTAAAGAAAAAAAATTTACCATAATATAACATGAAAAGCTCAATTTAAAAGTTACTAAAACATAAGGCTAAGGGCTAGCTCCCAGATGAGAGCTGAGAACACCTAACTCTTTCTTTACATATATGTTAAACAAGGAGATTTCTACAAAATATTTACTAGATCTGTATTGAAACTAACATTCCAGCCTGGAAAGTGGAAATATTTATCTTAAGACAAATGTTACCTTGACACAATCAATTAACCAAACCAAAGCTGCCACAATCTGAGGCCAGGTGTGTGGTGCTCCCACAGTGTACATGGAACTTTTTGACAGAGGAAAGGGGTACCTATAAGGCCAAAGAAAATACATTTTTAATAGCTGTGGCAAACAGTGATGAAAATAAACCAGCACATTTTGAAAATAAAGCAGCATGTTTTTATATGTAGATGAAAGCACAGAAGGAAGAGCAAACACAATTTTACTTTATACTGTACATCAAAGGAAATAAATCGAGTTCCTACAGCACTATTTTATTCAATTAACATGGGTTTGTCATTTTGTGATTCATAGAATATCTTGATTTGAAAGGAACGCCAAAGGATCAACAAATCCAACTCCCTGCTCCTCACAGGACTGTCTACAACTAAACCAATATGATCAAGAGTGTCATCCAGATGCTCCTTGAACTCTCAAAAGACAACTTAAAGTGAGTTGTCAGAATTAGTCTTTTTATCCAGAATTACACTCTTGGTGCAGCAGAGTATAATTCTTTTCAACATTTCAAGCTAGGTCAGCAGTTTCAAATGTTACAGTTTAAAATAAAATTTTATTAAAATGCCAAAAACTGAACAAAGCAGATTTACACCCACATCTACGGAGCCCTGGAACTTTCATGCCATCATGGGTTCAAATCTACAGGAGTAAAATACTTTTTTTTTCTTAATGAGACTGAAAATTCACAATTATCAACAGGCAGAGGACTTCCTTTCTTGGAAAATGGACTGTTAATGGATTTCTAACACTGAACAAACTCAGCAATAAATCACTCAGCTACTTAGTGGTTTTTTTCACCTCAACATTTCACCTCATTTTTGTTATTTCCACATTTGAAATAACGAAATGCTGCTTTGAAAGCAGAATGAGAAAAATTGCAGGAAAACATATTTTAAACTGAAATAACTTGATCCAAAATTCTGGAAATTTTAGTTCTTAGATTCTAACAGAATGAACAGAAAGGTCTGTAAAAGAAAATTGGTTCTTGCCTTTCAAAGTTTTATGCAAATAATCAATTAAATTTTACATTACAAAGCAAGGTTCCAAAAGCTTATAGTTCTGTTAGTTCAAATATAAAATGTATAGTAGACTCTGAATGTCAGAGAGTAAAGCTAGTAAAACGAAAGTGAAACAAAACAAACATTTTACTTTTAGAATCTCATCTGTATAAAGAAACCTATCAATTCTCCCCAGCTATCAATGCAGAATTCTTAGCTTGTAAATTTTTAGCCATATCATATCTATTTATCCCAGAAGACTAACAATAATCATCTTACCCAAGCTCTTTAAAAACTTTTGGAATTTCCTCTTCAAATTTTGAGTCAGGCAGTTCATAAGAAGGACAGAGGAATCTATACATAAAGATGAAGATTTTTAAGAAGTCCTTAACTGATGGAGATTGTAGCGATTTCATGGAAATGTTAGGGGCATAAGCATTCTCAACGAGGAACTGTGGAAAAGAAACATGGAATACCAATCACTAAAAAAACCTTAAGAGTTGAAACCGAGAGAAATAAATATTTTGCTTAGTACATTTTACAACTCATAACACACATGCAGAATAAGTTAATGTTACCTCACCTCACAAAGCTTCTTGATACATTGTTGGATGAACGCCTTGTCATGAAGAGGCCTGGGATCCTTTATCTTTTCTGTCCCGAACATATTGTACTGGCTGTTGCGTGACCCTCCAGCCCCACTCGTTCTAAGGGCAGACAATAAATACAGGTCTCGGGACAATACATATAAAAGAAGAACTCTCTTAATGTTTAAGTCACAACAACTGCTATTTTTATGTTTTCTTTGCATTTGTTATACAAAGTGATACTTGAAGTTTCCTCTTAATTTTAAGGTGTTCAGAAAAACATAATCAACCTGGAAGCCACAAGCCACATACACCAAAAATAGGACACTGCATCCTAGATGAATTCTTCATTTTATTGAAAGAAATAAACTTTTAGAGAGCAGAAAAATACCGCAAAGATGAAGAAAAAAATCATGTTGGTGACTGCAAATAAAGACTAAAATATTTAAAAGGAATAGACCCCTGCAACATTGGAGTCCTATGAAGGAGATACCTACAACACAGAAAGTCATGAACTAAGCAGAAAGATTATAGATTTTTGGAAGAGATTTAGAGAGAAGAAACTAAAATGGAGTATACTACAGATGTCATTCTTCCTTAAACAGGAAAATGTAATGAGATACTCCTAAGGTCTGGAGTGCACATCATTCCCAACAGAAAAAGAAACATCTCCCAAAGCAATTGCTTAGGGATCAAGGACTGGAGGAAGGCAGACTTCCAGTCTCCAGAAGGTCTGCTTGCCTCAGATCCATTATGCCCTATAATGAAAATATGTCAATAAAGAAAAATGCCAAAATCACGTAGGAACATTTTTATTTTAATTTACAGCTCAGAGAACAAAAGACATCCATACCCCTTCCCAAAACAGCTGACTTTTCTTTCTGAAGCTCCAGATGTAGGTTTGCCCATGCTCAACTTCCCAAAGGTGCTTCTGTCCTTCCTGAGAAACAGAGAGAAGGATTCAAGTTACTATTTCTACTAATTCATCTTTTGCTCATACAAGAACTATACACATATATTCCTAAGCACCTTCATCACAGCAACATCTTAGAAAGGTCAACTGGTGCACCCAGCCACATCCTAAAGTGTTACCATTTGAAACCTGATACAGGTATGCAAAAAGGTTAAAGGAAGTATCTTTGCAAAACTGGAGCACTTGTGCAAACATCCTTCTCTCCACTTGTGCAAAGAGCCTTCTTTTCACTGTTTTCATTTTTTCCCTCAGTTTCTACTCACACACTCAAAGACACCATAAAAAAATCTCTTCAGAATTAATTTTATACACTTATTTTTAGCAGCTTGACCAGGAAGACTTACATCTGAGGTGTCTGAAGACCCATCTTGTTGTTGTCTTGCACTCTCAGTGCCATCATAGATTGCCGACCGCTGTTTCCAGCGATACTTGAGCTTCGCCTCATTGTGACTGAGCTGTAAACACAATCCCTCAGTATTGGAAAATTCAGAATCTAAGAATATTTTCTTTCCTAAAAGCCACAATGATTTTCCAAGGCTCAGAATAAACAAGTAGACCTGTACATTGGACCAAAAAAAAAAAAAGAATGATTATGTTATACTCCAGAAATATATGTAGGAGCAGTCACAGTCTTTTAAATCAACTGTTTTATTGATTAAAGTGTCTGTACTTATTCCAGACCTACTGTTTTGCTTTTCTTTATGTTTGGCCACTTCAAGCCTACAGGTTCCAAAAGCAAAAGAGCTTGAGAAATTTTTCATTTCAGTCCACTGGGAAGAAGGCCACACTACCACGAGTACTGTTTACAGCACTTCAGCCATACATCAGCTCCTGAGCTGCTAATTCTGAGCCTACACATTCATTGGCAAATGATCTCCCAGTATCATAGCACAATAACTGGAAAACCTATTCTGAGATAACATTATGGCTCTCTTCAGACTATGCATGCAGAATATAAATCAAACTGGAATACGAATACCATTGTCCCCACGGTGGCATTAGGGGGGAAATTTGAAGTAAACAGAATTAAGTCAGGAAAAAAAAACCAACCAGCTTCTGCCCTCTACAGAGGTTTTATTTTATTTGTTTGATAGGCTTAAATAACTGAATTATAACTAATAAAACCCCCTCCATTACAAACAGTATTGAAACACATTATTAATACAAACTGTGTTTCATTTTGCTTCCAGTTCCACTGCTCACAAACAGCAACAGAAGTTTAGCTCAAACTCAAATCATAGGGCAGCATATTCATGACCTTGCTGTGTCTGGGGAAGAAGCTGCATTAGTCCATTACTTTAACTGGGACCAACCACAGAGAGATTGAATTTTCACAAACACAGCAAGTGATTAGCTTCTAGAGTCACAGAATCAATTAGGTTGGAAAAGACCTATGAGATAATGAAGTACGACTTATGACCAAACACCACCTTCTCAGCTAGACCATGGCGCTAAGTGCTACATCCAGCCTTTCTTTAAATACCTCCGGGACACCGAGTCCACCACCATGCTGGGCAGGTGGGGTGGTTCTTTAAGCAACCTTAACACACTCATTCACGATAGCAGTCCATTCCAGTGCATAATCGCCCTTTCTGTGGAGGGATTCCTCCAACTGTCCCACCTAAGCCTGGCGCAGTTTGAGACTGTGTCCTCTCGCTTGTTGCCTGGGAGAAGAGGCCCACCCTCACCTGGCTACAGCCTCCTTGAAGGTGGTTCCAGAGTGATAAAGTCCCCCCGAGCCTCCTTTATTCCAAACTCAACAATCCCAGCACCTTCAGTTGTTCCTCATAAGACTTGTGTGCGAGATCCTCCACCACCTCTGTTGCCTTTCTCTGGATATTCTCCAGCACCTTAATGTCCCTCTTGTAGTGAGGGGCCCAAACTGAACAGAGGATTTGAGGTGTGGCCTCACCAGTGCCGAGTACAGGGGGACTGTTAGTGCCCTGGTCCTGCTGGCCACACTGTTGCTGACATTAGCCAGGACGCTGTAAGAACAGAGTTCAAGCAGAGCTTTAAGAGCAGTGTGCCAGACCCAATACACCAGCAGGAAAAACAACGGGTAGGAGCACGGCAGAGCTGGGCGCAGCTCCACCCACTCGCCCTGACAGCGCGTCTAAACCGTACCGAAGGCGACCGGGGGACTCAGCAGCGAGGCCAGCCCGGGACTCACCGCCAACTCACGGACACCGGTCCCCGTGGTTGAGGGGGTGCATGTGCTGCTGGTGCTGCTGCCGCCGGTGCTGCTGCCGCTGCCCTCCCGCTCCCCGCAGGGTCCGGTCGCTGTCCCCTCCCGGCCGTTACCGCCACTGCCGCCTCCTCAAAATTTCAAATCCTCCCGCCCGCTCGTGCGTCACACGGAACTGCGTCACACGGAACTGCGTCACGGCGAGACCGCGGGCTCCGGAGCGCGGGGAGGCGAGGGGAGGCGGAGCGGTGGGAGGNTGAGGCGACGGGAGGGGAGGAGGATCCCAGCCCCCGGAAGGGCTGGGGGAAGGGCCATGGCTGTACGGAGGCTCGACAGCGCCCGAGGTGAGTGTGTGCCAGGCGCTATCGTGCGACCACGAGCCTCGGGCTTTCCTCCAGCAGCCGAGAGTTTTTCTGGGGAAAAGCCCGAGCTCTCGGTCGCTGTGTGTCCGCGGGGGTGGGAGTCGGCTCCTGGGTTCAGCAGCGCTGGGGCCGCGGCTGCCCCGGTGCCTGTAATACTGCTACCGGGTGCCGTCATAGTCATCCATGTATCTATACGTATATATGGTATATATATATATATGTGTGTGTGTGTGTAGATATAGTGGATGCATATGCATGCATATATTGTGTATACGTGTTTATATGTAGTTTGTATATATGTATGTATATATATATACGGGTGTTTTATGTATGCATGTATGTAGTGTGTGTATATATAGTGTGTGCATATGTATAGTATGCATAAGTAGTCTATACAGCATATGCGTAACATGTATAGTACATACACGTAGTAAATATGTATGTGTATATACAGTATATATATTTGCATACATACTGGTGTTATAGACATAATCTGTCATAGTGCTATTTTCTTACTTACTAAAAAGAGTCAGAGCAAGTGCGTACTGTGTAAAAGTATATAAAATGTTATATAAAATTTGCTTACAATAGAAAAAGAAGTGGTGTAGGGATGAACATAGTGGGGAAACCAGCTGAAGTCAGAAGTTTCAACACTGTGTCCTGTGTGTGCATGGAAATATCTGTCAGAAGGTAGGTGCTAATTTATTAAACAGTGATAATTCTGTAAAATGAATTCTTAAAAAATTCCCACAGGAGGAGGTTGCTCCAGGAAGTGCATGGTTTGGTGAAGGCTGTGGTTTCAGGGGGCTGATTTTTTTGTCCTGAAGAGGGGACTTAGGATGTCCGTGGTACATCGTCTGACAGCGGGATGGCTCGTGGATCATCTCTCTTTCATCAACCAATGTGGCTATGAGATCTGTGACTCCTTTGCACACCCTGGTGGTGTCTCTTGCAATACTCCTGTCTCATCTACTGAAGACTGTCATACTACTTCTGCTTTTGCTGCCACCTTCTCATCAAGCGATGGTCCTACTTATGGTCCTGGAGATGCCATAGAAACAGAAGGTAAAACAGCAAAAATGAGATACGTGTTTCGGGAGGAGTTCTTTGATATTTCTAAGCCACATATAGCTGCAGCTCCTGAGGAGCAGCTGTGTCAGGGATGCCCTGAGGTGAGTCTGACAGAAATAAAGGCCAACAGCAACAGAGAGGAATACCGAGAAGGAGAAAAGAGTGACATTGGAGATTCTGTTGCCACTTCTAGGAAGGTATGTTCTCTGTAACACAGTAAATTACAATAGTTCCTTGATAAATAATATACTGCTAACACTGTTTTGCATACTTGAGTCTTTTGAGGTAGTGTAGAAGAGTGGGAACTTTCGAGGATATTTTTGTGTCCCTTATGTCAGTAATGTGCATTCTGTGTCTCGTAAGCAATGGATTGCTCCCAAAATCTCCCCCCACTGGTTGTGGTCAGGTACACAGCCCGAAACTGCAGTAGCTGTTGAGATTGTGCAGATTAGTGACTTGGGAAGGACTGTATGACTTTTCTTTCAGTGTTGTTCAGTACTCTTCCATGTGGACAAAAAACAGTTGTGGTTCTAAGCCAATAAATATAGTCATGAAGATGTAGTTAATTTTTTTCTTTTATTGGTAAACTGTGCTTGGCAGCTGAAACTTTTAGTACGGGCCCAAAGGAGTCATAAATACAAATTATGACATGCACTAGGTACCTTCAGATCCCAGTGCCATGAATAACTCAAAACAGCTTTAAGCCTGTGTACTTTGTCAATGCCTGCAGCAGCTTAGGCAGATTTTTAGATCTTTTTGCTTATTTTACTTGTATTTGTGATAGAAAAAGAGATGGAGAATTTCTTCTGTTTTTAAAAGAGTTAATTTGTAATTCAGGTATGTTTGATTTCTTTTCCCTTTTATTTCATCATGGAATGATATGGATTTTTTTTGTTGTTGTTTGGTAATTCTGCAGAAACGTAAAAGGAAATGTGTGTTCAACCAAGGTGAACTGGATGCTTTGGAATACCATTCAAAGGTAAGTTGGAAAAAACATATATTTAGCAAGTACATGATACCTGACTTTGGGCATGTGCAGAGTGGAGGGCATGGTTGCAAACAAGTTCTGTTCTTGTGGCTTGTTCCACTGGTACAAAGAAGGAATGGGAAGGGAAGGTCAACCTCTCCAATCCTGAGGTGAAGAAGTGCTTATGGAAGATACTTGTGAAATTGCATCTGAGACATTACAAAGAGCTGGAAGCTGCATTCACAAAGTAACTTCAACTGTTACAGATAGCTGAACATTATATTGTGATGAGGTGAATATTAGTTGACCAGGAAGTGACTGATTAGAAACAGGCAACGTAACCTGTTCTCAAGATCAGCTGATCTTTAGTGTTTCAGGACAGTGAAGTGCTGAAGTTATTCAAAGCTTTCATGACCAAATGTTTTTCAAAATATCTTATTCTGCAATTGAGAAAAAAAAATTTAATCATTCTCTGACATTTTATGTTGTCCTACTAAAGCATTATGAGTGAATTGGAATTCAGGTCTGTATGCTTATGTCAGTGATGTATTGGTGAAGATACAACTGAATTATACTGAAGCATGTAAATCATAGAAATACAATCTGTAGGTAATGTTTCTGCTTTCTGTAGGTATTCTTACTGCTTTCCCAAATATTGATGTGAACCTGAAGTAGGATCTACACTTGCTTTCTTTCCTTTGACAAAGGTGTTAGTCATATTGGGCTTTTTGCTTAATTCTGGTCCTCTTGAACTACATGGAGGTGACCATGCTTTTTTTCTTCTTCATGGGAACAATCTTGTAGTAAACAGGTACAGTTTACTATGATATAGTGTAGAGGTCCTGTGATTATTTTTGTAAATAAGCTATCTGTGTGCAGAATCACCTTAAAGGAGAAAACTTTGAAGTTCAGCATCAACATGAGTATGAAGATGTTTAAGTTAAAATAAAATCATTCAACAGTAGAAATAAGGAAAGAAATTAAGAGAAGAAATTTGATGTGTTGTATGGTAGTGAGTAAGTTGGGATTTCAGGACACTTCGAGCTGTGACAGATGTTGTTTTGTATTTCTCTCACTGTTAGGAAAGTTCTGTATCCCACTCAGTTCTGTTGGTATATCCCAAGTTTCCCTTCCTTCAGAGATGTCTTTTTACCCCCAAACCCCACCCAGCCTTATGTCAATCCTTCTAGATCCGCTCCCCTGGTTCCTCTCTATGGTCATTCTCCGCCCCTTGTTACAGCATGTCCCCTATCCATCACCCAAACCCCTCCCAGGCGTCATGTCAATGAGACTAAGCCTTGTCTCTCCCTCTGGAAAGTTCTGTATTCCTCGACGCCCCACTGGTCCTCCTGAGTGTCAAACTCCCTGATACCTTCCTATTTGTCTTGTGTTTTAAAATCTCTACCTATACTTCTCCCTAAAATACCTCTGATTGGTCTACGGGATGTACCTTCCCCTTGATCTTCCCACCCTAAAGAAGGTCCTGTCACCCGAGGGTCTGTGCCTTTGGTCTTTTGCTCTTTTCCCGGGAGTAAAGCTCTTGGATGCAGCAGAGGCGGCTCCATCCTTTAGTCCTCTCTGCACTCCTAGACACATTGTGTCAGCTTGCTGCGGTTCCTGCGAGAGCAGACACCTCCCGGCTTGACACTGCTACTCGGGCTCTGGGGAGCTTGAGGGTAGCCCTCTGTCTTGGCACGGGCAGTAGTCACCGGGCTTGGACAGTAGGGGCTCTCACGACCCTTCTGGTGTGTGGACTGCACCGTGTCAGTGTGTGAAAAACGAAGTTCACTCCTGGTAAAGTTTTAAAGGTTTAATAAGGGGTTTAATAAAAAGGACAATAGGAGACAGAAATAAAGCAAAGGGTTAATACGGCCGGGTGCCTGGCTGGGTGCCTGGCAGGCTACCAGGGGCACACCTTAGCTTACAAACCTCTTCAGTTAAATGCCCGAGTCTGATACATATTCATAGGTTTCTATGCATCATTCAAATATTCCTTTTTTGGTGTTATTTTGGTTTCAAGCCTCCCCCATCCTGCCTCTGTAGGTCTGTTTAAAATTTGACAATTTGTTGTGGTTCAGTTCCGCTGACCAAATCCTCTGGTTATCCTGTGTTCCACTTCCTGATAAATTCTTCCTTCCAGGGTCTAAAGCCTGTCATTGTTATCTTCATCCAGGCAATCCAGGAATGTGGGGAACTTCCTTGCTTATCTTTGCTATTCTCTGAGTTCTCTTACATGAACAAAAATGAGTATTCTACATATCATGTTATAATTCTAAGAAATCACACTACTATTTCTAAGAAACTATATCTATGAAACTAAGTTTTCTAACATTACACATGGGACATTTGTTTTAATATTTGCAAAAAGCCAATAATACAACATGTATTTATAACAAGTGTTAGAGGCTTGTGTAATTTCAAATGATTTTTGGTGAATATATGGAAAAATCTGTGACACCCTCTTACATCATTCACAGATTAAAAAGTATTGTTTCTAATACTGTACAGTAAAAACATGTATTTACTGTAATTGTGTTGCTAAAGGTTATAGCTCTCCAAGTCAACCCATAGTATTTTGGCACTTACTTATGTCTGTAGACTCATTGTCAAAAAAACCCCAAACAACCCCAATTTTTTTCTGCAAGTGAACCCATGTATGAATTTCAGTCAGTGTCAGCATAGAGAACAGTACAAAATTTGTTAAATTCCTTCAGCAGCCATTTGTTGAAACTACTGCTTTGATTGCTTGATAGTCAAGAGACTTTGTCCACCTGTGAGTTAACACATGCATGTAAGAAGGTATAATTTCTAAAGATATGATTATTAATTCTGTTGAAGCAGTATGAACTTCTCTTCCCATAAACCTAGGTATTAAAAATGTATGACTCTGTACTCTCTGATGTTTAGAGGTAGCACTATTACTTAATCTTTTTCTTTCCCTGCCACTAATCTGGGAATTGTAATAAAGAGTATTTTGTAAAACCCTCTTGTGATTGTGAAGATTTCATAATCAGAAGCTTCTGAAACCATAATATATGTTTGAAACTTTTATTAAAGCCACTGTAACTGACTATATTGTTATTCTAAATGGACAAACCCACGACACTGACAATCAAAACTCATAAAACCTTCATGATTCAAAATGGGTCTCTAAATTTTGTGAAGGGAAAGTGCTGAAGTGAATGAGAGTGTATATAGATCCAAGAATCTTGTCACCTCGTACTAACAGGCATTTGAGAGGTGTGCCACTTAGAAAAGTTGAAAAAATAAAATTCTCATACTTTAATTTAATTTACTGGTTGTACTTCTGTATTACTATAAAATGCATAAACTTTGTTGTTTTATGAAGTGAATTGAAATGTGGAAAATGACTGATTTTTAAATCCCAGTATACATCTCAAATGAAAATATGTTCATGGGCACAGTAACTTGAAATTGGATTAGAATTTTAAATTAAACTTCAGATAATTGCATTGAAATTTGTATTTGGTTGAAACAATAATATTCCACCTCTGTTGTCTGAAATGTTTTATTAAATACTTTTTTTTTCTTTCTCCAGCCTTCTAATTATTGTGACTTTACCAAAAACCAACAACAGAAGTTAGTGTGGTGTCCTGGTTTTGGTTGGGATAGAGTTAGTGTTTTGCTTGGTAGCTGGACAGCTAACATAGAAATCCATAAATCTATGATGGAGTGGAAGTGCTTCAAATGAAAAATAAACCCAAATGTTTTAAAAATCCTCAGACTCAACATATTAAAAGCTAAAGGCAGACATGTTTCCCAAATGTCTGCACCCAGCTGCACCTGGTCTGTCTCTCCCAGCCTGATCAGGATAGCTCAGAAAACGTCAAAGATTCTACTTTTGGATTTAGTATGAGGATAATGTTCACAGCAACACCTGAAACATCAGTGTGTTAAGCAGTGCTTACCCTAAGTCAAGGAGTTTTCAGTTTCCTGTGCTCTGCCAGTGAGCAGGTGCACAAAGGAGGTTGGGAGGGAACATGGCCAGGACAGGTGACCCAAATTGGCCAAAGGGATATTCCATGCCTCAGGATGTCATGCTCACTATATAAATGAATGAAGTTGATCAGGAGCCATAGATATGCTACTAAGGGATGGGCTGGACAAATTTGATTGTATTAGGTGTCAGTTGTTTCTCTTGGGGCTGCCTCTCTCTCTTCTCATATTTTAATAATAAAAATAATGATGATAATTTGTTTCAGTTTTTAAACTGTTGTTATCTCAACCCATGAGGTTTGCTTTTATTCCTTGGATTCTTCTCCCCACAAGGGGCTCGGAGGCATGGAGTGTGGTACTTGGTTATTATCTGGGGTTAGACCAAGACACACACCTTATTATCACACCTTTGAGCCAATGATGTCAGTAATTGGCAAGGATCCTTCCCTGCCTGCAGATTGAGAATGTTTTGATTTTCAGTTGCCTTCCCTGGTCAAGTAGATACTTAAAAGATCTTTTCTTTTTTCCTTTGTTTTTTTGTGACCATCCAGGTCAGGAAGCTCATTTGGAAAGGCACTTGGAATTTAGTCCAAGAAGGACTCAAAAGTGGTTTTCTTCACCACACTACTGCAAAACTCAATTGCAGGAATGTTCCTCAACACATTGCCTGTGGGTTGGCTGAATTATGTGAAATGGCAAAGCAGTTTCCAGCTGTGAATGAAAGTGACCATCAAGCTGTACATGTGCTAGAGGATGAAACCCCCTGTCTAGAGCAGGACTTGCTCTCATGTGTTACAGAAAATAGCTCAAACTGTGCAAAGATAATTGTGTTAATGGGGCAGAAATACTTGGTACCACCAAAAAGCAGTTTCCTCTTATCTGATATTTCGTGTTTACAGCCCCTGCTGAACTGTAAGTATCTTTATATCACCTGTTAGCATTTATCCTTTTTCTCCTGCTAAAGAAGGGCAGTTAATGTCAAGATGCCTCAATGAAGAGGTTTTATCATACAGCATTTCACTGATAACAAATGCTGCTGCAAGCTTTTAAAGTGATATTTCTAACTTTGTGCAAATAGGTAAGGACTTTCAAAGGAATCTTGAATGGTTAGGAGATCTTGTCAAGAGGGGATTGTTTCCAGGAGGTTCCTTTATAAATCTCAGCCAAAGTACTAGAGTTTATGGGTATGTTTTGAGCCACTGTCAGCATAGAAGTCACATAAACATGTTAAATTGGGACTAACTGTGCTGCTGGGTCCTTATCCTACAGGAGGAGACTTTAGCATAGGTAAGTCCATGTTGCTCCTGAAGTGGTGGTCCTGCTGTATTGATTNTCCTGAAGTGGTGGTCCTGGCTGTATTGATTTTTAGTTAGATTAGACCATGGGAGAGGGATGAGATAATGCACCCTAAACCAAATGGTTAGAGACTTACCTTGTTCAGTGGCAGGGTCTTTTTAGATTGGAATAAACTGGTTGTGGAACAGAGCCCAGTATCCCCCAGGGAAGGTAACAGTTTGAGAGGCTGTTGCACCCAGCTGGAGGGGAGCACTACTTCAGCAAGACCACAAGCAAGACAGCAAGCATGACTTGGCTTTTCAGCTGCTGTATTTCACAGCTGAAAGTATTGGCTTAAGCCAGAATCGGTGAGAGGAAAATAGGGCGATTTTAGAATAAACAGGTCCTCTGTGAAATTAGGTCAAAAGCTATCCAAGCTGCTATCCCCAGCCCTAAACTCACAGCATGCATCAATTTTCAGTGCCATTCTATTAGCTTTAAAAATGATCTTCATTATTATTACTATTAGTAGTATTATATTTATTACTATCAGTCGCAGCTAGGCTTTGTCAGACAGTCTTACAGGAAAGATGTTGCCTGTGAGCAAGAGCTGGGCATTACTGCTCTACCCCTCTAATCAGTAATCTTAGATGTTTTAGTTGCACATGAGAAGAGAGGAAGCATATATAACTTAGATTTTTTTTTTTTTTTATTGAGAAGACATTCAGAAGGTAGAATCTTACTATCTAAATAATAATTTTGCATTTGAAGTCCAGAATCTAGCCAGTTAGCTGTTTTCATCTGTAGGAAAGAAGGAAGATTATTATCATTCTGCTATCACTGTGCACATATAAGATAGTGTTTGGATTCTCCAAGAAGTTAGAGAACAGTCCAAGAAATCTCAGCAAATGCTTTTGAAATAAGCAACAATGAATGTTAACATAATGCCCTGACTGTAGATTTTTTTTTTTTTTTAAGTCCGCTG
>VZTN01025591.1:5235-15662 GCA_013400515.1 Erpornis zantholeuca | reverse complement strand
TTTTGATTTCCAAAGTAAACAGATCTGGTAAAGAAATCCAGTATATTTTGAAAAAGGGAAGGGTATAGATATAGACTTAAACACTATGAGCTCTTACTTCTCTTTGAGAAGCCATATTGAGCCATTATCTAAACTGATGGTGCTTCCATTAAAATAAAGAGGTTGGGAGTCTTAGGTCCCTTTCTTTCAAACAAATCCATGAGGATTCCAGAAACAATCAATAGAGAGCCCAAGCACTACCTGACAGCAAAAATACATACACATAAATCAAAATACTTGTTAAAAAATTTGTCTGCAAATAGTTTTATAGAGCAAATTATTCTGGTCCTTAATTACTACTCCTTTTACAATGGTTTTCTGCATACCTTCAGCTAGTAGCTAATATGCAAATAGGTAAACCAAAGGTATTCAGAGGAATTATTTGTGAAGTATCCATGGAGAGTGTATTTTTGTTTTGCACTGTACATCTCATTCTAACTGCTACATTCAAATGTAAGGAAGAAAAACATTCATGGTGATGCATTCATCATTTCAGAGGTTTTGCTTCAATTACCACATATTCACAACTCTACAAATCACTAAATACTCAAAAATGACAGAATAGTGAATACACAAAGAGGGAAGGGAAGAAGAAAACAACACAACAAAAAGTCATAGCCTTTTTAAAGATTATTATCAAACAGAAAGAAAGTCAAAACTTCCCAAGAAAGATAATAACCACAAGTTATTTGTCCATCCCCACGAATCCCAATAGTAATGAGTTTGGTTTTCAGCTTCAAAGGGTCATTTCCCAGCATTTTAAGGGCAGGTATAAGAAAAAATACTCTTCCCATCAATTTCTACAATCTGACTATGAGCAGCACAAATTCTTATACAGGAGCTAAATATTTCCCAATGGTATGAACAAATTAATAGCTCTGAAAGATGTGTCTCTTTTTTAAAATTAGTATTGTGGATACAAAACCCAGGGACTAAAAAGATTTTCTTTCAGATGAAAGAACATAAGGAAAAAAAAATTAATAAAAAGTTCAGTCTGTCTATGGAATATCTAGTCCCAGATGTTCACCACCAGATGCTACTTCTTTTCCCTGTTTTATCCATCCCCTTTATACTTGCTACTAAACAGATATAAGTTCCTCCTGCATCCTTATGCTTTCCATCTTTGTTTTCCCCCCTGGAGCCCCTAGAACGATGGACACTTCCTGCCCTCGCTGTTGCCCTGCAGAAGGCTGCAATGCTGACACAGGCTCTAACACTGGCAGACAGGTAGAGAACAGAGGAAATACTGTCTTGGGGAGCTCAAACTCACCGTGGAGTGGCAGGAGAACAGCTCAGCAGCAGGAAAAGTATATTTCCTTGTATTTATTTAAGCACTGCAATAGCAACGAGGAATAAATCTGAGATCAGGAGGCAGTTGCCCCTTCTGCTGCCCTGTAAATTATATTCTTGCCAGGCCATTGTGTAAAGTCTTTCAGTTTCCTGAGAGATTTCCTGATGGGTCACAGTACTGGAAGTGACACCTACAGCTATTGGAAATAATGGCCCATAGCTGCAGCAAAAGAGAATTAACGGCAGCACTTTTTATTCAGGATAACAGCCTCGTAATCTGCATCATCACTTCAGAGTGAATTCATACAACAAAACCAAACAAGAAGATAGACAGGTTGATTGTGCTGTGAGTAAAATAAAAATACCATTTCTTTCCCCCCACATTCTATCATTATTATTTTCCATTTTTTTTCTCTTCTTTTGAGAAAGCAAAATAGATAAACCTAAATGGATCTGAATAAGAATCACGGTGTTGTACTACTGTAGGCACAGCTTAGAGAAAACCCATTTCTGTCACCAGTGAGTAGTTGAGAGATACATTGCTGAAGACCTAAGCTTTTTTTTCTACAGAAGTGATATCAACATGTTTTTTACAGAATCCTAACTGCGATTTTGGTCTTGATCTAAAAATAAGAAAATAATTCTCCGTGACACTTTTTCAATATTGCTGTAGATCTCTTTTTGTATCTCTTCTACAGGATGTGTCAGCTAATGCAGTAACATTTTATCTCTCATGTAATGCTCTGACTCTGATGTACCCAGCTAAGCTGTGTTCCCACGGACACTTTGGGTGAAGGAAAAGTCTGGTTTAAATGGAGACAAGAGAAAACTGAACATTGCCCCTATCAGGAAATTCCAACAGTATAGCTCACATCTCTGTTGTTGTCTTGTGTCATGCCCCCAAATATACAGAATATATAGCAGGAGTGGCATTTGGCTTCAAATGAAGGTGTCTTTAGCTGTGTGTCATCTGTCACCAATATGTATAAGTTCCCTATTTGCTGAGCAGAGATCAAAGGCTCCAGTCAATATCACAGTTTGTACAGGTATCCAATTCCCTTTAAAATTACTTAGGGTACGTGTGATAGCTTCAAAGACTTGGTAAATATGTCAGAACATACACAGGAAGAAAACACTTTGAGAGACCAGCAGCTGAAGGATGAGATACCCAAAGAAGGCTTCTTAAACCTCTCTAACTGACCATGTTCAAGCAGCTAAATTGCAACTCATGTCAACAGTGTGCTGAACCATTTTCTAGGCTCCATTAACTGTATGGATTAAATTTCTACCGATGACTGTTCAAATCTCCAAGCAAATCCCTCTCTCTTTCTCTAGACCTGTGAAAAGTCCTGTGCAGACAGCTGAACTGGCTCTGTATAGGAAACAGTTTTGACAGGAAAAGATCAAGCTCAGGTTCTGGGTTTATTTGAGCCTTGGGGACTGCCCTGCAGCACAGCCATCCTGCTTGCCCCTTCAGCAGCTCTGTCCATGGATCTCTAGAGAGATATGGGCATAAGAAGCTTTTTGCTAATGTTCCTACCTGGTGCTGCCAATTTTTTCTCTCATTCCCAGTAACACATGTCATTATGTTTTGACATTATTGCTGCCATCTGAATTTTAAAAGTTTTTTATTTCATGGGTAATTTGCAACATTTAACTTAAATAACTTGTAAACCATAACAACTAGTGAGCAAAGAAAAGAATATCTGCATAACTTGTTTGTTCCTCATTAAACAGCAGAATCCTTCAGAATTTATTATCATTATTAAAACTAAAATGATCAAAATATCCCAAGTTCATTTGGGGTCATAAACTCTTTGTCAAGTTTCAGTCAGATACTAGTGGAAATGTCCTAGACTAGAAATCAGACAAAAGAAGGTTAATAAAAGAATTTCTCAGAGATCCTTTGTAAAATATAGACTTTCTAATGAAGGAAGAAAATTATTAAAAATATATGTACAAATTAATGGCAACTACCCGATGCTATTTAAACAGACAATGATCATCAATAAAAATGAAAGTTTAACAACTGTGTTTCATCACAAAAAATATTTTACCCACTTTTCACAGTCTGAAACCTCCATCAATCAATAATAGATAATATTTACTTTCTCCTGCTGGGGAGCCTTTTTTTATATTTTTAATGGAATACTTTGAATGTAGGTTACCATAGTTACAGCAGAATTTCAGAATGAGTTTTGTTTTATCATAATTGCTGCATATTAGTATATAAACAGCTGAACTCTGTCTTCCACTGGTAGCACTAATTTGTGCCTAGAGACAATTCTTTCCCCTCAGAAAATCGAACAGCAGCTTAAAATATGCTGTAAGTTTGTGGTATTTCCCAGAGGGAGTGGAAAGTTTCTGCAAGTCAAGCTGTTTGTTGTTTAGAGCCTGGGACTGCTGGGATCGGCAGCATAGAAAGGTGAAGCTGCAAAAATCCATCACCAGCAGTAAAGGGAAATTAAAACTGTTCCCTACCCCACCCCAGACATGGTGAATTATAACCATAATACTTCCCATTACTATTGTTTCTGAGCAGACCTGAACACTAATGAATTTGGCTGGGATTTTTACAGAACCATAAGAGAGTTCCGAAACTAACAAGGAACGCAACATAAGCTCCATAAAGATTCCAGCTTTTATCATCATGGTGTTTTCTAACATAGAAAACTATTGTTCCCAGGCTGCAGAGGTCAGGAATGAAGAGCTTCTTCATCATGCATTCCTTATTAATCCCCATAAAGACTAATACTCATCATATACCTCCTTTATTCTTTAGACAGGGGAGTTGTGCGAGTACTCTCACTTTTTCCAGTGAGAGTAATTGGATTTTTAATCTCTCCCAGAAATATTGAAAAGCAGGAGATTACAGCATCATGGAATATTTATGTATGAGGTAAAAGGCAAAAAGCCTAACTGAGATCTCAGCTACCAGCTGAATGCTTCCTTCAAAGAGTTACACGTGCAGAACTTCCACAGCACTCCCATATTTCTCCACGTTGAGAAGTCAAACAAAACTTCATATAATATGCTGAGGTACTTGAAAAGCCAACATGTCTGAAATGATGGCTTTTATGTTCCCTTAGCAAAAGATAAGTCTTCCAAAACTGGTCAATGACTGACAGCCCAACAAGATTTTGTCCTGGTTCTTTTAAAATGCCATGATCCTGCAAGTAAAATGCAAAGGGAAAGATAGTATGTCATATAAAATATGGAAGGACAAGAAACTAATGTCAAGTCAAAGATTGCCTTCTCCAGTGTGACAGCAATTGACAGCAATTGTATGGATCAGTGGATTGCAGGAGATAGTAGTCTTAAACATGCTACACTTTGATGACTACAGTTTTGTAACAGAAGATGACTCAAGTGCCACATTGCATAATGAAGCACTGGAAAAACAAAGCACATTATCTTAGTAATGCCTATTGTTTCCCTCTGAATCCAAAAAAATGACAAATTACTTTATAAAATCAATTTAAATATGTCTAGTAATATTTAATCTTCTTTTCATATTATCTTTTTAAAGCTTATATTTTGAGGATTATTGTTAATCAAGACAACAAATTGAGGCTTCACATTCTTGGGTTTATTTCTGCTCCAGTTTAGAAGAGCCATATCTTCATAATCTTCACCCTTGTGATTTTATGGACAAGAATGTTCAAGAAAATATCTAATTTCCTTTTGAACATGAACTTTGATGTTTACACATCAATATTCTTACCTAAAATGCTTCCTCCTCCTAAACAGAACAAAGTGATTTACTCAAGCCTAGGAGGAACAAAGGGTCCCACAGTCAAAATAACTTTTCTCACACAATTAGAAAAGCTGAATACTTTGACTCAATCCAGAGCCGTCCACAGATCATCCAAGAAGAGAAAATAGGTGACATCTATTGGATAAACTGCTATTTCTATCTCATCCAGCTCCAGTTTGGGGCCCATTTACTTTGTGTTTAGAATTACAGCTGGCAGAATAAGTGGGTTTTGTCATGCTCTAGAGAAGAAGCAGGTGCTTGTGACCACCAAGGGTGCCTGTTTATTGCTTTTAATGCATCTTTTGATGTTTAGTTCATTTTTCTCCCATTATCCATTCTCAAGTCTTTCATCTAGCAAAACACAATACTGACTGCAAAAGTGCATCATGAGACCAGCAAGATTTATGTATAATAGTGAACAAGCACACAGAAAGTCAGTTTTATCCTCAAATATTTTATCACAAATAGACAAGTTCAAGACAAAGAATGGGAAAAAAAAGCAGCAAAGTGTCTTGTCCAAAATTACATAAGAACAGAGACCAATCTCCTTCATCTGATATACTCTTTATAGACAGCTTTATGGTGAGTTTTCTACTAGTGCCTTTGATTAATGTATTTGTACCAGTTTTCTCCTTTTTATTCCATACAAAAAAGAGAGAGTATTTTAATGCCTAAGTTGCATGAAACAGAGACTGAAATTTTCAGTATCACTCAGCAGTTAACATCCTGCTCTGTAAACTCTTGACCTTTTTTTATTGAGACACAAAGGAGACATGGAGCACCATGAAATATGTCTAGAATATGAGGCTTAATTTTGGCCACTAATGTGCAGGGAATTGGTGTCTCCCACAAACTTTATGTAGAATCAGGGCTCTCACTCACAGCATGGGACTTCTAAGTTTCTTCTGGACTGAGCTCCTCTTTCATAGTATTTATTTTAACATTCTTCATATATTTGTTCTCTCCTAGAAATTCTTTTCTTTCTTCCATTTAGCACCTGTATATGTTAATGTAGACTAAACCAGTAACTAACCTACTACTTATTTCCTTCTTCCTCAACTCTACACAACAAAAAAACCACAGATATGAAGAAATAGACACTGGTAAACAAGGAAATCAACAAGTGTGTAGAGAAGGCACTATATTATTGTTTCCCTCTGAATCCGGGAAGGGAAGAGGGAGGTTGTCCTTCAAGAGGTATTGAACCATTGACCTTAAGGGCTTTTTATTCTGGTCCAGACAGAAGTTGCTAAAGTACCTCACCACAGGAAACAGATGAGAAATTTTGAGGGCTATTGAGCACTGAATTCTCATGGTGGCTCAGCAAAATGTTACTTAGAACAGGTGTTTCTGTAATTGTGATACATTGAGGAAGTTTGCAGTGTTCAATATGCCCTCAAGACTTACTAATACCTCTCTAATGTCTCTAGAAATAGTATGCTGGACTGCCAAAGAATATGGAATAAAATGTCTCTCAAGCCTGGTTGAAGATATTTACAATTCAGCATATGTTTGCTGCAGAGCTGGATTTTTACAGAAATGAGGAGGAGTTTTGGAACAGGCCCTAATAGAACCCACCTTAGTGGAAGTGACTTTCGTTATTTAAAAATGTTCGAGGCTACGATCCTGGACCCTTGATCTTTTTCACCTCAAACAGAAAGGAGAGCTTTTTTGTCTCAAGCAGAACCTTGGCTGCTTAAAAGATCAACCCAAAGGGCAGGAAATCCCCTGTAGGACAGGTACAATTTTAATTTTAAGGCTCTAGGCTTTTTGTGAGAACAGTTGGGAAGCAATCCTTCCCACAGTTTAAAATCCAGATGCTATTATTATAGCATAAACATAATATGGCCAATTTGCAATTTCAATTAACAATTAAACTATAACTATTTAATAAAAATGGAAAAGAGATGGTAAAAATAAAATAAAATGCCCATGGCTATCAAAGTTGCTCAGATTAAATGGAGGAGCAGGAAAGAAAAACACATTCAATGAAAAATAAAAGATTTACCACCCCTGAGGAGCTTTGGGAGGACTAGAAGAGAGAAATGACCAGAATGCATTCTCCCAAAGTAACTTAAGCATTTTTTAATGCTTAGATTCAGTACTCTGTACTGGAACTTTGACAAATACTGTAAATAGGAACAATTATATAGAATACAAGAAGTTTGGTACAACAATGTGGTAAGTGACACTATTAGGTATCAAGAGTTTAGTATTGTAGAAGGTATATGAATCACTGATATTTTCTTATGTTAAGAAAAATTTTACTAAATTAGGAGGAAAAGGAGATGTTTGGCTTTTTCACAGTCTCAAATTTGTAGGCTTCTTTTTTTGTACTTCAAGTACAGCAGGTACTTGAAGCCCTGACAACCTGCAGTGGGAGTGAACTGTAAATAGGCATGGAACACAACAAGGTCACAGTTTCTGACCTCTGTGATTATCCAGGGATATTTTACAAGCTGCAAGCCATCTTATTTCAAACAAAAGATTCAGAATGGAATTGAATTCAGGATGTCATTTCATGCTAGACCTGGGCAAACTATTCTTGGGAAATATTTTATCTAATAAATTAGATCATTTTTTGTTGTCAGATTATTAGTAAAATGTGTTCATTTTCTTTAAACCATTGGAGTGCTTTGCACAAACATTTTTCAATCAGCTTGCCTGTTGTAAACTTTTCATCTAATTATGTCCTTGACTATTCAGCAAGCATTATTTCTTATTCAAAGGGTGGGATTGGCAACCTCAATTTCCTGGCAGTTGCCCTCACTATTTGCCTGAATTTCTAAATGTTCGTAAATGGAGTAGAAGAATAGCTGGGGTAAATAAGAGATATCTGCATTCATAAGCAGATGGGTTTGGGTTTGCAGGATTATTGGTTAATGGATGGAGAAGATCCATTCCCAAATTATCCTGCTAACAGGAACACTGGCCAAATGTTCAGTGCAGGTTTGACATGCATCATTTTAGCAGGTTTTACACGAGTCCCCTTAGTCCAGTGAGGCACCTGAACCCCCCATTGTCATGGATCTACAGCCCTGCTTCCAATGTGTAAGACAAGCCAGGATATTTTGCTGCTAATCATGTCTCCCCTCAAGAACTACTGCCTTCGGCTGTAAATAAAGCAGAATTGAAAAGCAATTCAGGACTTGCCAGAATGCCTGACAGTTTCTTCCGTATTTTCCAAGCTCAATTTCAGACAAACAGCACCATGATGATATAGCAAGTACTCAATACTAACATTTCAAGCCTCAGCAGAGAGAAACAGAACTGACGGTAAGGTCTTTAATCAGGATGCATGAACAAGCAACAATTCAGTTTACTCTTACAAAGTTGTGCTGGGACAAATAAATCTTCCCTTAAAGCTACATGAGCTGAACGTAAAAAACCCCCCAAAAACAAAACAAAAAACAAACAAAAAAGGCAAAACAAACAAACAAAAACCCCACACAAAACCCAAACCTGACCCTTTTTCATCCCATTAGTTCAGATAAACTAAACATGAAGGCTTTTCAGCGAAATTAAAAACCTCACATTCTCACACTTTCCAAGTAATACTTTACACCTTCTGAGACTTTTTTGTATTGTAGTGGTTATGACTTTGGTTGCTGTTTCAGATAATCCTTAAACATCACACCTAAACCAGTGACAAAATTGACAGAGGCAATTCTAGCCAGTCCCATCGCAAGAGATTACATGACCAGCCATGATTCTACCCTTTCACTCCACACACTAGTGCTACAGAGCCCAGAGGGGAGCTCTGCTGTTATACAGCTCTGAAAACCACCTCTCCTGGAAAGGAGGGTATCCTGTCCTGAGCAGTGCCCTCATCTGCATGCATCCCCTGTCAGCAGAGGAGATGTGGCCAGAGCCCGTAGATGGGGAGAGACGTGCCTGGGCCTCAGGGCTGGACAGATCCCTTGTGTGAGCTGGGTAGCTGTGTCCTGTAAAATGCAGTCTGCAAGCCATGAGAGATGGTGCCAGCTGACACATGACTTGTGTTCAGAACATGAGTTTTAAGAATTCTGAATATACGCTACGACACTCCCTGTCGGAACAGATTCCAGAAATTGGTTTAGGGGTTCCAGTTTTCCAAGTTTTCTCTCACTCTATCCATTGGTTCAAACCTCAGCTACAGCCAGTTGGCAATTTTAAACATGGCAAAGACAGATGCTGCCGGAGTGCATAATGCTGCAAAATTCCATCACCACGTTTCTGCAGAGAATTTTCCACTGCCTTGTTCCTAGGTGAGACTTTTAAAAAGAAAAGCTACTAACTCTTGGTGTCTGGACTAGCAGAACTTTTCTTCCTGTTCTGCCCTCTCTGTGCAGAATACTTGGCTAGATGGGAGCAAAGCAAACACATTTCAATGATAGTAATTTAAGCTGGGAAAGCCAAATTATAAAGTAATGTTATAAGACCATAATTACCCCAGAACTGTGCCTCATGTTTAACAATAGCTGTCTGCAGTGCCATTAAAATAATGACTTTCAGATTTGCCAAGACTTTTATTATGAGAAATCCTGGCCACAAAATCTTATAGACGATTTTTTCAATTGGTTTAAATTGGTGTACGTCCACTGAAGTCACTGCATGAAGATATGACCTTTATGCTCAAAAGACCCAAAACATTCAGCAATTAGGTAAGCAGACAGAGCTCTGGTAACACTGGATATTATGACACATGGCTCAAATTTGCCCGGAGAAGCTGAAGTTATTTAAGCTGATATACTTAAAGGTACAGAAAATTTTGAATCTATATCATTTATGGGGTCATTTTCACAGTTATTTAGACCTGTCACAGAAGAACAAGTCAACAATATGCTGTCAAACGTGTGAATAGATGCAATTTTAAAGATGCTGACTCAGAGCACAAATCTAGTCTTCTTTTTTACAGCCACCCTTAACAGCCCCTCATATAGTGACAGCCTGAAGACCACACCATGATGTTACACCTTCCTTCTGTTCAAAATGTGCCTAAATTAGTTTAAAAAATACTAACTTGATCATCAGAACTTGTCATACTTTTTTGACACAGTGTCAGCAATATGTATATCTTTGTTTTCATCAGGTTGCTGCCACAGATCAAATGCTACTAATTCAACACTCACTCTCCTAGAGGAGAGGCTCTCCTGGCTTTGATATATTCACATATGTAATCAGAGGCAGAGCAGTGATGTGGCCTTGAATGCTGACTTTTCACTGAATTCTACTATAGCACAGGTAACACCTGATTTTTCTTCATGGTTTTCTCCTGGGGCCGTAGGAGAACCACCCAATTCAGTCTCCTGACTGTGGTGCTGGCTTTGAATTGCTGCTTTATACCTAATTGACATTCTTA
>VZTN01025589.1:1773-16038 GCA_013400515.1 Erpornis zantholeuca | reverse complement strand
CGCCTTTTTCTCTTCTATGAATACACAGCCAACCATGGACATGTGGGATCTGAATCCATTAATGTGATTGGACGCAGTCAAGTTCTTGAGTATTATACTGCATTCTAAGATGTATTAAATATTTGCATGCATTCTTCATAAATGTTGTACAAGAACAGGCAGATGGAATGAATTTCTGTTAGCTAGCCTAGAGTATATGCAGATAATACAGGTATTTCTAGACAAGAATTACTTCCTGCTGTCAGTTAGAGTAGAGAAATTTGGTCTGCAGTAGATCCCAGCATCTTTGATTGATAGATAGAAAAGTCAATATAGTACCCATAAATATACTTTTAAAACAACATTGTCGTTTTTTATACAACCAGTGAAATATCATAATTGAATACATTTACTTTTAGAACCTGTTAACACTAAGATACATGTAGTGAAATTGACTGAAAGTAAATTAAAATAGATTAGTTTCTTTTATTGACTTTGACAAACGTACGAATGCCACAGATGATGATTATGATGATCCTTATACAAAGAAAAAGCTATATCAAGCATGTAGTAAAGGCCACTTCCATTAGAAGGGCTCTCTCTATTGATTGCATGGAGCCTTCCTTGAGAAGCTCAACAGTAGTATTTCTTAAGAAAATAAATTTTAGTGATTAAAGAGACCTTAATTTCCCTTTAATGTTTCACAATAGAAATATTGGGACTGTAAATATAAGAGTCTAGTATAAGTTCCTTAATGGGAACAAATAGATACATTCCCACATTCTTTAACATTTTACTAATATAAAATAAACTCACCAAAATATGCCTAAATTTTACCAGATTATAGCATTTTTTTTAAGGGTTTGCCTTCCTTCTAAAAACAAACACAGTTTTCCAATCTTGAAATCATTGCCAGAGCTCTAACTTCCACAATACATCAGAATAACCTGTGATGATGTTCTGGACATGACTGGAAGGTGAACTTGTTAGCATTATGTCATTTTTCAGTGTCTCAGCACATATAGAGCTGATAATCTTAAGATAGTCAGATTCCACATGAAAATATCTATAATACATTTGAGTTTAAATCCATATATGCATCCAATGAACCAATGTGAACATCTATGCAATCTTTTAGAGAACTATGTAAAGTAGAAAAGTAATTTTATGTTTTTTTAAATTTGTCACCAAGATGGTAGCATCAGACTTTTCCAGTCCACTGGCCAAAAATTTCATGAAAAGCTAACATTTATGACAGATCTAGCTAATAATCATCACCTCTGAGCACCCAATAAGTCATCTGAGCAATAATCAGTCTTTTTACACCCGTCTCCTATGAGCTCCACCTTTCTAGATTTCCAACCATGTAGAACAGATTTCTATTTAAATTTCTCCTTTGCTTTCAAAAATACTTTAGTGGGAACAAGATCAGAAACTTATGTTCTCAGGTACCATTTTCCCTACTATGATAAAGATAATAAATGGAAACGTGAAAAGAGAAGATAACCACTCTTCTAAACTTTTAGAGATGATTATGAAAGTGTGATTTACTTCCTGTTCCAATTATTAGAGTGAGTCTCAGTTGCAAGAAGCTTATGTTTCTTGCATGTACAAATGCTGGACTAATTACATCATTTTTGGAAGGAACGATAAACTTCCATCAACAAAGATACATTTCTGTATTAGGATTAGGACTGAACCTTGAGTTGATTCTTCTGCTTGATCCCAATGATTTCAGTGGGAGGCAGTTTCAGTTGCCTTGACACAAGGGCCTGGACAGCCAGTCTTGCTCCGTAAAAGAGAAGAAAGCGAAGGACATGATCAAAACCTAATTTTGTTTTATAAATCAAATACTTTCTATTGCACAAACTGGAATCAATGCGTTTTGGACTGGAAAAGGGGAATGGAAAGAAGGTGATGGACAGTTGAGGAACAAACCAGATCCTTTATTTGAAGACAAATGAAGGGTATAGTAAAGTTCTTGTTCAGCAAATTTATTCACAGGATGCTAGTCACTCCTACCCATAGTAGCGCTCTCAAGTTCAAAAAGGAAAACCTGCACATAAAAAGTTATCCAAGTATTAAAGTGATGCCAAAAACCCTGCATTTGTTTGAGCTCTAAGCTGCCAAAATGTCATACCAAAAACTCTCTAAGCCTTGAAAGCACGTTATTTTGTGAGAAAGGAAGAATTTTAATGGCCCAATTTCTTCCTTCCACAAACATTTTTAATAACTTCTGAGGTTTTTAACACAGAAAAATATACTTAATGATCTAACACAGTACTTTAAACACTGTTCTGTAATGTTTCTTAGTAACTTAATTGAAGCCTTTTTACCTCATTAATCATTAAATGAATGTATTTTCCTTACAGCTTGAAATCTTACCGACTCAAATGAAGAGGAATCTAAAAGATGCAGCTGCCTTGCAACGGCAATAAAAAGAAGTTATTAAGTGCAGAGATGACTAGTTAGAATATGGAATTCCATGGGAAAACTTTATTGCAGCTACACGAAGCAGATCAGCAACAAAGAAGGAAGGACGGTCCAGGTTTATATAGCAGGTTGGTAGGGGTGGAGAGAGCATCAGGGACCAATAGTCTGAGGGCATGAGGGCAGTGCACAAGCAGGGTTTGTGTATGGGAGCCAATGGGGATACAGGGAGGGAGTGGCAGAGGAACAAGGGCCAATGGGGGAGCAGGGAAGGGAGAACATTCTAGGGCAGGGACATATAAGGTAGAAAGGGGCAGGGAGGCCAATGGACTAACTGGGGAAGCAGACTGGGGTACATGAACATAATGAAACAAAGGTCTCTGGGAGAAGCCTTTTCTATCTCTCTAACCTCTGGGGTGACTGTGCTTAGAGTCTGTCCCTCCACTGCACTCTCATGTTCCCTTGTCCAGTAGGCCCACCGGCCTCCACATAGATTCTCTAAGAGGATAANATTGGCTGAGTTTTGGTTGGTGAATTTATGTTGGTGTAAAAGTATATATATATATGTATATATATCAGTATATATCAGTATATATATATATATATATACTGAGATATCAGTATATCAGCATGACCTGTCGTTCATTTTGGGATCCACTGAGGCAGGAGCCTCTGGAGCCCAGAGTGTACCTCTGAAGGCCTTTCAAATAAATACCTCCTTGATTCCTTTATTCTTGTCTAGGTAGCCATTTAAGGCATCAAAACTATGTCAGTTAAGATATCGGTAAAATTTGGAGCCAGACTTGTATATTCAGCAGTCTTAGTTACTGAATCTATCTTTTTTTTTTTTTTTTTTTCCCAGAGATAATTCTTTAACCAAAATGATGATAGAAAAAATGACATGTTAAAAAATAAATTTAAATGTTGTGCCATGATGTTCTCTCCTGACAACTGATCTTCCTATTTCCAACTCTTAGTTTAGCAAAACAGGAGATATCGTGAAAAAGAAAGGATTCCTCTAAGTATGAAAAATACAGATAAAAATATATGAATTTCCTAAACAGTGCTTAATTATTGTATTTCCTTCTGTTAACAGACTTGGAGTTTCCGGGACACTGTAAAGAGTGTTACCTAAAGGATATAAAGTAGCATTTATACATTAATATTCTTTTAAGCACCCTTTGAAATCACAGCTCCATTCTGCCAGGCACCGAACAAACACACAGGTGGAGATACTTCCTAACCCAGAAGCATATACTCCATATAGAAGGAGAAAAAAGAACAATAATATATAATAGTATGGTTATTGCCATATAGTAACTCAGCTGTGGAATGGGAACAAAAACCATTTGAATCAGATTAAATCATAGAGCATAGACCTTCCGAAGGCTCACAATAAAAGACATACACTAGAAAACAGTGCAGCTATACACCAATATTTCTCTACACACAGTCATCCAACCTTCTGTGTCCCACCGGTTTCCTGAGCCGTAGGTGGTGTCTTTGTGGTTAATATTCCTGGATGAATCCTTTTTTTCAATAAGTTAGTTCAAATCAATTTTTTTAAAGACTCTGTAACCTTTAGAAGTGCATGTTCCTGATGCCTGGATGAGTTAGCCAACACTGCTGTAGATATGAGTGCTATATCATCCTGGGATTTAAGTACCTCAAAGAGTGTGGAACAGGACTGACTGCTGGGATCTTATGATTTTTCCTTCCCTTCAAGTGTCTGAATTCCTCATCACTGCATTATGCAAAACACCTCTTGGTAGTATTTGATGTGATTATGCAGTCAAGGATCACACTTGTACTACAGCTGCTATTGAACCTTTTAAAAATTATATTTATATAAAGAATATCTGGAATACTTCCCAGTCTATACATCTGCCCAACTAATTTAGATTTCAGCAAGTAAGCATTTGCTGGGATGTTACAGGGATGATTAAACACCTTAGCACAAATGCTACACCAATTTCACTTTCTGTCAAATCACTATGGGCAGTACTTTAAAGAAAATCAGGCAGACTGCTGGATGGTCAGCAAAGATGGGACAAAACACTTCTTCTAGATACTTGCAGTTTACCATGTGCAAGAGTTTATCCATTTGTAGAACAAACCACCTGCCTGTTGTCTGAGCAATACGACTGGGTAAGCATTGCTAAGTACTGTGTAATAACAATAGTACTGCCAGAAAGAGAAATTGTATACAAGGTATGCACACTGATGGCTTTTGCAGACAAAAAATGCAAATTAAGGCTCATAAGAAAGCAATCTTACCCTGCCAAAATATTTATTCATGGCAGGCATTATCTGCACAATTCAGAAACACATACAGCACTCCATATCACAAACTGCTGACAAGATGTAGAAAAGGCAATAACACTCTAATGTCTATGCACTTTATTCGTTACTCTGCTGAGGTAGAAGTACATGCATACATTCTCAAAACTAGTTAGAGAGCTGATTGTCAGCAATTCATTCCCTAACATTTCTGCTGCAGATCCTTCATTCACTTAGCCCCAGAGCCATCAGCATTTGGAGACAAATGTGGAAAAAAATCCTTGCAGCAAGCAATGAAAGCAGACATCATATAGTTATGTGTCCACTGGAGGACAGATATCTGACTGGAAAGATCAACTGGCCTGAAGTTTTAAATGATCTTTTGGCATTAGGTCATTGTCCCTGTTCAATTGCAGATAAGGTGTCTATAAGAAGTTTTAAAAATCCTCCTAGTTCTTTTTGTTGAGATAATATGTTTGAATGCACTTTAAGCACATGAACTGTTTCTGTTTGTATTATTGAATTCTGTATCTAAATCCATAAGAACAGAAGCATTTTTATTTCACATTATTTTTCACAATCCTTCATCATTACCAGTGATATAAATGGATATTAGTTGTAATGCAATACCTCAGCGATGGGTAATCAAGGTATATTTTGGAATAGGTAGTGTATTGTGACATTAATAGCTTCCTTTCGAGGGAAAACAAGGTATACAGGCTGAGCAGACAAAGCACTGATGCTTTTTCCTGAGACCACAGCATGGTCTAAGATCTTTGCACAAGAGTTCACAAAGGTAAAATATTCTTTTAAATAGGCATTTTTGGCATTCACAGTGCATGCAAGTATAAATGGACTGATAGTCAGTGATAAACTCATGGCATTTCTATCTATTTCTTTTCAGATCGCATTGATACTAAGAACACCTCACATCTCCATCTTCTCTTTCACAGAATCAGAGAATCACAGAATGGGTAAAGTTGGAAAGGACTACAATGGTCCAACCTCCCTGCTCAAGCAGAGTCATGCTCAAGAGCATTGTACAAGGTTGTGTCTTGATGGTTCTTAAGTTATATTCAGTGAGGGAGACTACACAACCTCTGTGGGCAATCTGTTCCAGTGTTCTACCACCCAAATGGTAAAGGTCTCCCTTGTGTTCAGGTGGAACATCCTGTCCATCAGCTTCTGCCCATTGTCTCTTGTCCAAATGCATGGCACCACCAAGAAGAGCCTGGCTTCATCCTCTTGGCACCCTCCTTTCAGTCTCTTCTTGAGGCTGAACAAACTCAACTCTGTTAGCCTTTTCTCCTAAGAGAGTTGCTCCAGTCCCCTAATCATCTTTGTCACCTTCTGCTGGACCTGTTCCAGGAGCTCCTTACCTCTCTTGTACTGAGGAGCCCAGAACTGGACACAGCACTTCAGATTTGGCCTCACCAGAGCTGAGTAGAGGAGCAGGATCACCACCCTTGACATGCTGAAAATGCACCCCAGGACACCATTGGCCTTCTTGGCCACAAGGACACACTGCTGGCTCACAGACAGCTTGTTGTTCAGTGGGACCCTCAGGTTCTTTTCTGCAGAGCTGCTTTCCAGCAGGTCATCCCCCAGCCTGCGCTGCTCTGTGGGCTTATTCTTTCCCAGGGTAGGGAAATTTCCCATTTTCCATGCATTTCCCAAATGCAGGACCTGGCATTTGCCTTTGTTAAATTTCAGAATGTTCCTCTCTACCCAGCTCTTCAACCCATCAAGGTCCTTCTGAAGGCCTGCACAGCCCTCTGGGGTATTGGCCCATCAGCTTTGTGCCATCAGCAAATTTCCTGAGTGGTAAGAAAGATTTCCTTAGAGTAAGAAAGATTTCAGACAGAAATAATGCCTAATTCAGCCTAAGCTGAATTCTTCCACAGCAGTTTGCGTAACAGATGTTGAGGTTTCTGGTGACACCAAATCAAACACGGCACATAGAGGTTCATTTCAATCTGCATTCCCATATCTTTGCTAGATACAGATGCCCTATGCAAAAAATGAACACTGTTCAGCTGCCAAAACAGGCACAACATGTTCAATGGAATCTTGAGACCATAAGAATAAAAAAATCCTTGTCCACAAATACAGAAACCTCATTATTTTTCTTATTATTAACACTGCACATCCTTACAGAGAAACTTTTTAACTGTAAGTGTCTTACAGTGGTTTTGTTTCTAAACCTTATTATATATTTTTCATTATTAGACACAAAGTCTCTGGTTAGGATGTTATGTTTTAAAACCCTGCTGATGATTTTCCTCAGCTCTCTGAATTCAGTGGTAGAGGGATAAAGTCTTGATTGCATTGCTATGTTTATTGCAGGGTAGAGGATTCCGAGGCACAGAAGGCATACAGCCTATTTCTTTTCCTGCCAGTATTGTACCTTTCCTGCCAAACTGTGAGAGCAGGATTAGACAGCTACTAGATCTCCCCAGTTGAGGGAAGGCTCTCTGCATTTTCATTCTGTACATTTCTGTTAGCAGATGCTTGGCTTGCCACATTTTATACTGTGCAGATCAAACCACAGCAAATAGATCTTGAATAGAATTACAAGTTCTGCAACTTCTCTTTAGTTGCAGAGGGGTCTTTATTTTTCAGTAATTTCCATGTTTGTTACCTCTACCTCATAATAACAGACTCCTCTAAATATAAAGAGGATTACCCAATATTGATCTGTTGCTTGCCAAAATCTAGCTCAAGTCAGACTGGAATAACAGAGTTTTCATTACCAAAATGGGAGGTCTTAAAATGTAATTGCAATAATACTGGTTTGTTGAAGTAATATTATATCTTGCATTAGAGGCAGAGCAAGAGTATGAAAAATAGCATAAAAAACTGGAGTCTCATACAGCACAAGAACAGAGGGTCAAGGGTTGAAAAATTTTATGCTTAAAATTTTATGCGTTTGAGATGCTGGGACAAACCATCTCTTTTTGCAACTTGAAGAAATGAATATTTAAGTGAGATTTTTCAGTATAACAATCTCATACATAATGAACACAAAAGCACCTCAATGAACATCTCATTTTTACTTTAGTATCTTTCTTGTTGAAAAAAATATGAATTTAATTTACATTGGGAATGAGTGTCATTTGCATTGGGAATGGGTGTCATTTGCTTGGGCTGGTGCTGGACTTTATGGATTCTAGGGTGGCTCTTATGTCTAGTCTGAAATCATGTTTTTATACATTTATGGTGTTTATCTCACTGTCTGCAAGAGATGAACAAAACGTGCTGGTGCTCCGAAGTTTGTTTAGGAATGTGTGAGGGAAAACACGGAATACAAAGAGCTGAAAATATGCATAAAGAGAAGAGGGTTGGGAGTGAAGGGTGAGAACTAGGACTGCATTCACAGAACATGATATGTCCACCTGCACAGGGTCTGGGGCAGGTTAGACTTGCTGTGTGCTTTCTGAGCCCAAACAGAATTTCCCGCAAGGAAAATTTCACCTGTATCCTCTGTGGGAGGTTCCAAAATAAGCTATTCCACAATGAGGTTTAGGGAACTACAGAAGAAGGAATCATTATACCTTATAAGCTTCTTTCTAAAACCAATTGAAGGCGTGTTTTATTGAAATATGTGTTTAGGAAAAAAAGAAATAAGCGTCATCAACAACAACAACAACAAAGTCAGTCCTCTTTTTTCCAATTAAAGGTTATAGATTAAAAAAATAAATATTAAAATAGCA
Organism: Erpornis zantholeuca; assembly: GCA_013400515.1. Lineage (NCBI taxonomy): Eukaryota > Metazoa > Chordata > Aves > Passeriformes > Timaliidae > Erpornis > Erpornis zantholeuca. The sequence continues at coordinate 7,636 of VZTN01025589.1, read as the reverse complement.
ATTGCTAATATTTATGACAATTGAAGAGAAAAGAATAAGAAAGTTTTCTGAGACTTGAGGCATGTATTTTGTTTTTGCCTTAAAGTTGGGAAAATACAATTGGAGGCAACTATTTAGTACTCAATAGACTTTTATGAATCAAAGGCAAAAAAAGAAAACCCCAAAACAGTGAAAAAGAAGTTTTGAGCCAAAAGGAAGTTTAGCGGAAGGAGCAATAGTCTGTCTCCTTCCCCAGTTCAGGAAGACCCTCTGTGCAATGAACTGAGGAAAGCAAGGTAGCATCTAATAAGCAGCAGGAGTTTCACTTAATTTGGGAAAATAGGAAGATTACCATGGATGTCTCTGCAGCTTTTGCTTGAGGTGTTTTAAAGGAGGGAGTGTTGTCATGATGGGAAGCATGGAGAGACATAATTGAGCTAGGTAGGAAGAGATGCAGGATTTGCTCATATGTCTAAAGACGCTCTGGGGGCCAACACCAAGAATAACAACAAATCCAACTTGTATTACAGAAAAGCCAATCACAGCTGAAAGTTAATAAGAAAAAGCTGTCTGCTGAAATCATGATGGCTGTGGGTATCTGGGTGTACCCACTTGGGGCCTTGAATCTATACACACAAACCAAACCAAACAAACAAACCAACCAAACAAACAAACAAACCACACCAAAAAAATCCACAACCAACCAAAAAAAAAAAATATATATAATGCACAACCAAAGGAAAAAAAAAAAAAAAGTGGGAGAGGCTTTGTACTGATCCAACAAAATCCATACCATCATATTGTTCATATAATTACTGAAGGTTTAGCCCAAGATGAACACCAGTCTTTCAAACAATGTCTAGGGATGTTCTGGGCCAGGTTCATTTGGGAATCTCCAGCAAAGGCTACTGAGCCCCACTCTCACCCAGTAATGATCCCCCAGGAGCTGGCCCTGGACACACAGCCCATCCAATAAGTACTCCCAGATCCTCACTCTCCCTGGATACCTCATCCCTAGAGACACAAACACACACACACTCACAGACATACGCACAGCACAATTTGGTAAGTAAAGGTGAAAAGGATATGTTTTTGCATATGCTACAAAGTGGGATGAGATTCCAGTCATGAACATCAGTTAAGGGGGGGCCATGAGGGGAAAGGTAAATTATATGAATATGAGCATCTAAATTAGTTTCAGACTCAGAGAGGTGCTATTAAGATTCTTCAAGAAAGTAAAGTATTAAGATAATGAAAAACATATTGCAAATGTTCTTAGTTTCATTTGTTTACTGCTCCCACAAACTACTTCAAGGAACTCATTAATGGAAACTAATTGGAACAGGTTCTGTGTTCATGTCCAGTTTCTTTTATAATTGCTGAAGTCACTGATTTGCCATGAAACAGTTCCTATTTAATCTGTCTGATTAAAAAGGGCACTTTTTCTTGCTGTACTCACTCAAGTGGAAATGAATTGTTCACTGTCATGCACCAGGCAGTTCCCTTCATTTTATAAACCAAAGGATTAGGCAAATTTAGTCAAGGAGTCTTGAGGACTCTTCCCTCCCTCTATTCCATTCCTATCAAGAGGTGAAGCACTGCACTGATTATGAGACCTCTTTTTAATTTTTTGATTACATGAATTAATTGGACTTTCAGACTGGACTGAATTAATCTCCAGTAAATTATTTTCACGTAACTGTGTTCCTTATTTGAAAGTAACATGGAAATTCTTTTGTCCTGAAGAAAAGCTCACTACAGAATGCAAGAGAGTATTTCATTCATTCCATCTTTCAGGATGAAAATGTATGGGTCTGGAAAGTTTTGGTGTGATACTGTCTAAAATTATTTAAATATAGGGAGNTAAAGACCCCCAAAAGGTCTCCATGCTGGTAAATTAATAGGTTTGTTTTTCTAGCAAATAGGCATGTTGTACATTTTCTATAATGGAAAGGTTCCCATTCCTGAGAAAGAAGCCATGACTTCTGTACCTAAAAATTACAGTAGTTGCAGGTCCAAGAAGTGTGGACACTTCCACGAACAGCTAGGAGTACATGCAAAACAAGCATAATACACTTTTCAGAGATGAGTTGCCTGTTGCAGAGGTGGGGGACCTACCACTTAACATGGCAAGTGTGAATTACAAAGCTGTTAATGTTTTTTTTTGGCAGAATGCCTTTAGCCCCAGCGTGATTTGATAAATCATCAGCTCCCCTTAAAATAAAGTCTTAACTTTAAGGACTCAATTTACTCTAGTGTGTCAAAGGTACTTAGAATATCACCTCCCCTCTTTCAAGCAGCTTATCAGCATCCTAGACATTGACTTCTGAGCTAAGAAGTCTGCAATATTAAAGCTGATTCATTTCTGAACAGGACTAAAATTTAAACTTTCCAGGAAGTGTGGGTGGTTTTGTTTTCCTTGAGAATAAAGTGACCACTAGACCACCAAGATGAGCTCCAGTGACCCCAGTCTAAACAGCTGTCGTTTTTTCCAGGAGAAAGGAAGCAGAGAGACAGATATAATGAAGCAACCCCATTCTCTTCCAAATGCTCATGAACATTTTCCTCCCTCAGCAGAAAATTTGGTCAAAAAATACTCTGGTGCTTTTTGTTTCATTCTGCATTATTTTCAGCATAACTTGTTTGCTTACAAAATCCTGACAATCAAGCTTTGTTAGCAGGACAGCTATAGGGTTGGCTTTGTGAAAAGCTGCCAGAAGCTTGCTCCATGTCCAGCAGAGCCAATCCCTGGCAGCTCCAAAGACAGATGTGTCACTGGCCAAGGCTGGGCCAATTAGAAATTGTGGTAACACCTTTGTGATAACATACTTAAGAAGAAAAAGAAATAAAAGTTATCGCACAGTTGCAATTGTGGCCAGAGAAGAGTGGGGTGAGAACATGTGAGAGGAACAACTCTGCAGACACCAAGGTAAGAGGAGAAGGAGGATGAGGAGGTGCTCACCACTATAACACCAACACAGCAAGAGGAAACCTTCAAGGCTTTTAAACCCACAGAAAGAAACCATGCCCCGATGCAATCACAAATAAAGCTTTGCAACCTTAGCAGTGAGCTGTGGTATTGTGTAAATTAAAGTGCTCTGGTGCTATCTTATTCCTTAGTTGCATGAGGAACTTCTAGCACAGCCCTCTCCTTGCTCTCTCTTGAGGGTAATAAAGCTGAGTGAGTTTTCGGTAATAAGCCAGTGGGCTATGGTTTGTGTTGCACTGAATCTCTCTTGCACATTTTATCTGTTCTTAGGGCAAAATTGACTCTTAGACCTTCTGTAATTCCATCAAAATCAATTGGATTGCCTGATGAGCAATTCAAAGCTGAATTTAAGCCTCTGAGACACAAATGATCCCTAACTAATTAACCTACAAACATTATTGTTCATTGACAGTTTGCCAAGGTATAGTCTGTACTGAAGGCCCAAATCCATCAACATTTATGAAATTTTCTCTTCCTTGGTTAAAACTGTATTCTCGGGTACCAGCTTTCTCCTAAAATTAGTGCTGAAGTGAACCAGTGTACACTGCTGAAAAGCAAACCTTTATGCCATGAAACATCTGATAGCAAAAAGTCAACTGCCAAAGCAGTTAAGAAATGAAACCATGGCAGCTTCATTTTCCGTGGTACAGTTTATAATATTCAATAATGGCAAATCTGAGCAGGCTGCTATTCCAAAAATAACATTTACGGGAGAGTTTATGTTCACAATATTGCAGTGCCCTGCAGCTTGAACAGCTTTGACCCTCCTGAAGATTTTTTATAATTTCCAACAGGACTGTTGTGGTTTAACCCCAGCCAGCAACCAAGACCCATGCAGCTGCTCACTTACTCTCCCACCAGTAGAAGAGTGGAAGAAATCAGGAGGGTAAATGCTAGAAAACTTATGGGTTGAGATAAAGACAGCTTAGTAGGGAAAGTAAAAGCTGCACATGCAAGCAAAGCAAAACAAGGAGTTAATTCACTGCTTCCCACAGGCAGGCAGGTGTGCAGCCATCTCCAGGAGAGCAAGGCCCCATCCCATGTAACTATTACTTGGGAAGACAGATACCATTACTCCAAACATCCCCAGTTCCCCCTTCCCTCCACTTTATAAACTGAACATGATGTCATATGGTCTGGAATGTCCCTTTGGTCAGTTTGGGTCATGTATCCTGGCTATGTCTCCTCCCCTTGCTGGTGTGACAGTAAGGAAAGCAGAAATAGCCTTGGCTCTGTATAAGCCCCGCCCAGGAATAACAAAAACATCTGTGCATTACCAACCTTGTGTTCAGCTCAAATCCAACACACAGCCTCATTACAAGCCACTTCACTGTGAAGAAAACCAAACCTACCCCAGCCTAAAGCAGCACTCTCTCTTACCTCTGCACATGCACAATATTTAGCAGTAAGGCAGTGAAGCATATTAAACACTCACAGACACATCTGTTTACACTGACCACCCCTTGCATAACAGCAGTGAAACCTCATCAGAAACCTCAACGACTTGGGGTAGGATCACTGAGAGCCTCAATCAAAGGCAATGCTTCTCTAAGAAGCATATTCATAGGGAAAAACTCATTTGGAGAAAGGATCCCTTTTGTCATCCTTATGAGTTGAAATATATCTGTATAGATGTTTAAAAGGTAGGGGAGAAAGGGAAACACCCTTAATTATGGAAGTAGGCATGTAGTTTGGCAGATAGTTTGAGGCAACAGGCAGTTCCTTAGTAAAACTATTTTCAGTGACTGTTCTTTTCAAATTATATGAAAATAATAGCTGTAAAACACTAGGTTTCTTGCAATATTGATTGATTATTGATTGATATTTCTTGATTATTCTTTTTTACATGAAGACCTCACTTCTTTTAAATTGCTACATACTCCAACAAAAAAAAATCCTCTTCTGAGTACCACTCGCTCTAACTCTTCGAGCAATTCCCATCACTTACTGCTTCTCAATGTTGACTCTTCTGTTCAAAACAGAACTATTATATTTTAATTGAATGAGATGAGGATACCATTTAGAGCTGTTAAATATTCTGTAAGTGCTCAGTATGAAAGTTACCCGTAACCTATGTTTCTGGTGTATTTACTTTCTCAAGTTGTCTTGGGGTATGAACAACACAAAATTATTTCTCTCTTTCTATTCAGAAACTCTGATCAAAATTCAAAACTTGTAAACCTTTGAGAAATCTAATAAGTGCCCATTATTTTTCTTTAGTTTATTTTTTTTTATTTTCTTCATAAATGACAATTTGCTGAAAGTTCTCCTGCTTCTCAGCTGTGATTTTTTTTTATTTATTCATTTGGCAAATGAGCAAAAAAAGCCATGCTGATTTAAACCCTGACTTGATATGTACCTTATGTTATATATCATGTCAAATCAGTCTAAAAATCTATCTTCTTTTTTTTAAAAGGAAAGATATAGACAATGAGAATTCCAGTGCAGTCATAATGTTATCTTCAGAGCTTGTCCAGCTCTGTTTTTTGCTTATTATTTACAATGAGAAGGCTGTAACGGAGCATAGACAGACAACAAAGGACTGGGGTTTTTTAATATGATTTTTAAAACTGGTAACTGCTTTGGTAAGTCCTGAAGCTTGACAATTTTTGAACTCAGTTTGCACTACTGAAACTAGTTTGAATATTGATACTGATAATAAAATATATTAAAATTATTTCATCCTCTGTTATTTAACTGATAAATAATATTCATTTATATACTTTGTCTGCATCTGTCTTACATGCCTAACTTTGAAGTGATCTGCCTGTGTAATAGTTTATTAGTGTGTCCAGCTTTTCTGATGTAACTGTACCCCTAACGACAAATATAGCCATTTTTAATATTTTATGAATTCCACTGTGAGTTAACATGCTTTGCCCCCAGGTTTGAAAA
>VZTN01025587.1:0-13503 GCA_013400515.1 Erpornis zantholeuca | reverse complement strand
CAAGTGAAGGTCAGCTCACTGTACAAAATGGAAACAACTACAGAAACAGGTTTTGAACAGGACAGACAAGACAAATGCCCAGATTATTCCACTTATCAGAGACGATCTAGCTTATAGCACAAACTGACTACACAAAATGAGACAATGTGCTGAGAAAAGCTGAATTATAAGGCCAAAAAGAAAAGTATTTAGACCAAGAGTGAATAGTAATAGGCATGGTACTTATTCAAATACAAGTTACAGGGTTATTTCATACCAAACAGATCATTTACTACAAATGACAAAATGTATGGATGTGTGGACACTCCATCAGTAAGACATCTCATATTTAAACCATACAAGGTCAGGGAAAGAAACCAAACCACTCTTGTATTTTCAGTCTGCTTAATACCCCCAGAGCCAAATGGCAGAAGTGCAAAAGTGGCCCTAATCAGAAGAGACTGATCACTTGCAAAGATATGCAAGCCCACTTGTTTTCGAAGTTTAAACAGATGGACTGTAGTCCATTCCAACAGATGGAATCTAGTCTGGAGTAATGTTAGTAGATTAATGTTTGGAACAAGAGTCATCATCATCATCACCATGATCAGTACAAATTAGTTAAGCTGAACATAGGAAAGAAAATGAAAACAACAAGCAGTAACTGTTCTTTCACATGCTATAGGTGCATTACATCTGTATTCATCCAATATATACTTTTCACCTATTCTTATGCGGTATTTCAACAATTTTTTTTCAGGTTTTTTCACTATTAACTGCAGAGTTAATAGATAAAAAAACCTATAGGACTTAAGTATTCTTTGAATGACTGTTTACACACAGGCTGTTACAAAACAACAGACTGTTAACAAAAAAAAGTTAAAAAATTGAAAATGTTAAGAATTTAAAGTGCACTACTTAGTGTATATTGAAACATTCAAATAAGCTGAGGACACTTACATGAAAAGCCCATGCATACTTTAAAGTTGCATAATTATCTTCAAATTTTTGCATCTTCAGTTAATTTAGCTTAACTTTCATAATGCTATATTGCATAAATTTGCATACAAATATTATTTGTAGAGTATGAATTTCTAAGTATACATAGGAATAATTCTAGGAATTATATGCCGTGTCTTTTGCATGTCACAGGCATACATACAAATGAGAAACACAAAACTATTAAGCAATACTAGATAAGCAGAAGGTCAAAATGTTACCATATTTTTTACTTCATTGAAATGGAAAGAGGTAACATTTACCTCTATTATCTCTGGCAGGAGGGTCATTCTTAGACGGTAACACAGTTCGTCGACTCTATAAAGAAAGAAATCTCTTTTATTTGATCACAATATTATTGAAAATATAAACTGCAGCCCTACCTCTGCTTCTTTCCAGTGAATGAAAATAACGCAACATGAACAATAGAGATCTTATTGCTGCCAAATTGCACAGTGAAAAGTGCAGGAGTGAAGGCTGATTGAACTATGTGTACTGTTTCAGAAAACTCCAAAACATCTTCTGTATTTTTAAGACATTTAGTTATAAAAATATTAGTTCCCAACTCCCTCTCTGCCAAACCTGTTCTTAAAAAAATTCAGAAATCCCTATTCACCACGGGAAAAAAAAACGAACAGTTATCAAACAGCACTACAGATACAAAAGTTAAGTTATAAATTCTAGTAGAACACCATGTGTAGAACTACTGTACAGTTACCATTAACATGTTACAGAGGTATTACCAACCTTCACAATTTTGTTTACTTTGGCTGATGAAGCAGGTGGTGGTAGTGTCTCTGGACTAGGTTCAATGTCTTCATCAGGTGCAAGGTCTGGGTTAAGTGAAAATATGCTCTCTAAATCAATCTGTGAAAAAGAGCATGAAAGACATTAATGACTCTTAACATAAATCCTCTCTATATCTCCTGTTATGTTTGGCAATAAATAATATATTTAGTGATTTTGCCCCACAATTTGTTCATTCTAAGACCTGAATTATTTTCTGTTCACTAAAAACAGACTAATTTTTGGTCTTTGTATTATTTGAAAACACATCATTCAGTAAAGGGATGAATTCACAATGACCAACAGATAGTATAATTTTGTAAGGTGATCAAACTAAAAGAGAAGTAGCTAGTATTATTACGGTAATTTGACAATTACTGCAAAATATGTAAGATATTCTATAACAGAAAAAGAAGGAGATTTCAGTTATCTTTAATTTCAGACAGTGCAAAAGAAACAAATTGCAATGGCCAAAATAAAATCAAACCATAGCTGAAACCATGCTAAATTTATCATGCTTCTTTTTTTCTTTTATTAAGTGTCATTCGAATTGCTGTAAAATATAAGGGAGGAGGGGCAAGATCTTAAAAATAGGATTTTGTAATAATGTTGAAGAGGTTTGGTCTCTATAGACTTCTGTTTCTCTTGGCGGGACCTTTCAAAGATCTCAGTGCTGTATAGATTCTGTGTGTCTTCAGCTGATGGAATCACCAGGACTTCATCATGGCTTTTTTTTTTTCTTTTTCCCATGTTTTCACAAAACCAGTAAAGTGTAAAGTGTATTTATTTCTGACATGCTTCTCCAAACTGAAACAGGCTAACATGATCCAAAAGTTAAAGGAAGATGGAGTAGGAAAGTGTTACACAAAAAGACAAAGCTTCATAAGGAAGTCAAGGCTGGAAAATTGTTTGTCAAGAACAAGTGAATAAGCAAACTGGCAGTTAAATTCCTCAAGAATACAAACACAAGACAACTTCTAGTTTAGCTCTTTTCCTAGTTTCCTGTCTGAACTGTGTCATTCTCCCTCTTAAAATTTGATTTTTTTACTTGTAAAAATAGGATAACAAAGTCAGCCTTCGTAATCTGGTTCAAAATCAATTGATGAAAAGAACTACCTAAAAGCTCAGGAATTCAAATTTACAACAGAAAACAGAATTTGCTCAACACTTTCTGTATAAAACAGTCTGTATCCAAAGAATCATCAAGTCAATTAAGATTTATGTCTCATTTTTGTTTCCAGTGAAAACTCCAAAATAATAATCACGGAGATTACATATTTTTTCAAAAAGTTCTAAATTAATAAGTTTACCTCTTTCCCTTTAGTATCTCCATTTTCAATCCATTCAACAGTTACGCTTTCATTATCTTCATTTAGGGATGTTACCATAGCTTGGTGAATTCGGCCTAGAAAGCAAACACAAATGATTATTTATTAACTGGTGGAAAACATTTCCAGAACTTATTTTCATCCCTGCACTGAGACACAGAGAGAAAGCTAGGAAGAAGATGGTTGAAAAAAATGAGGTGATAAATAGAAGGTGATTGTAGGCCACACACTGTGAAGTGGCTCAGACCTGACCCACCAGTGGAAGCTTTAATGTGACACAGTTGGCATCCAAGTGAAAAGCACAATGAACAGAAAATTGAGAGGTAAGTAAACAGAACACCTCAGGAAAGCCACACCACTCAGACTCTCTCTCCTTGAGAGCAGAAAACTCCAATACCAGCAGATTCCCACAGGTGCGATAGGTGCAATTCACTTCACAAAGGCTTGTTTGTCTCCCCTTCTAGGCTGATACATTACACATCTCAACACAGAAATTAAGGCCTTTGAAATTTTACCAATACACATTTTTTAAAGGCACCAATCAGGTGGTAGTCCAACTAAAATTAAACTTCCTGGAACAATACAAACCATTATTTTAGAAAGAGCTACTTAGACTGCTGAGCTTGAGTTAAGGTGTTTTTGCACTGACTTCTCCAGTGAAAGACCCAAAGGAAGCAAGTCCCCATAGAATAAAATAAAACCAGTAAATTTTAAGTAGCAATAAAGATTTTTCTTCTAAAATATGTAATGCACTGCAATGTTCATATATCCTATTTCCTATGCACAGTACAGAAGAGCAACTGGAAGAGCAGGATAGCCAGGCACTGACACAAAAGGATCAAGATCCAAGTGTCACATTGATTTCATATCCATGATTTGCCCTAAAGTACCAAGAACTGAGGTTTCTAAAGAACACAAGTTCAAAGCAACTTCTCCCCTCACACCATCCTGTAAAGAAGGTCCATACTATGGAGAAGCAATCCCTTGCTCCACCTGCCATGAGCTGCTCCCTAGGACTACATGCATTTCCCAAAGCATAAGTGATCGTCCTGGAGCAGTCGCACATATGCTGCTGCTGCTGGGCATCTGCTCCAGGTGAAATACAGCACAATCAGCACACATGCTTCAGTCTGGGCCTTCTCTGCCTTGCACTTTCTCTTCTTTTCTTGGCCCCATAAACCTCCTTTAGTTTTCTGCCCCACTGATTGTTTCAACTTTTTGTTTTAGGCACTTCAGTCACAATTTGACAGTTTTCCAAAAACAAAAAAAAAAAAAAGGGGGGGGGGAATTTTACAGTCCAAGCTTTCTAGGGCCTGCAGAGGGACAGAAAGAAAACAAAACCTTGAGTGATATCCCAAATTAACTCAGCTAACACTAAGAGTAACAAATGTATACCATTAATATTTCTTTTATTACAAAAGCTGCCTAAACATTCACATCTAGTTAAGACTCAGTAAGAAGGGAGTCTACAGAGAAGTGTCATGGAAGATAACAGCAAATCCCTGTACTGTCACATGGTGTGTGGAGAAACAGCCTAGCTGCAGCTCAGGGGAGGCATAGTGCTCGGGGAACTCGCAGAGCAGCTGGCAGCCCCTGGGCAGCATCACTTTCACATCTGCGGCACTCGCCTCATCGGCAACATTATACATGCATTTACAGCCTCCACTGTTTCTGGCCCAGAGCATAACAGTTGCTCTCACGCTAAAGAAGGTTAAGTAATTTTTTAACGTTCTAAGCAAAAAGCCTCCCCTTTTGCTTCACTTGATTTCTGTCCTCTGGCATTCTCTTGTTTTTATTTCCCTGACCCATGCCTTTTCTGAACAAACCCTTCCATTTGTGCTTCCTGAGCACCATTCTCACCACCCTCAATACCCCTCTCCATTAATATTTCAGCATTTAATAACCTCTCAAGACTTAATTTTGTGCAAGAACACTGTTGTAGAACTGTTTCAATGAGCTATCTTGTCCTTCAGCAAAGTAGCAACAGAAGCTGCTGTCTTCCTGTAGCAATGCCACTCCTGCCTCCTCTGCAAAGTGTGTACTGAGAACATACTACAAGGACACAAAAGCTCTGGGAACAGGGAATTTAAGCTTACGTTGGTATTATCTTCTGCTGCTGTTTTAAGGCTTGGCCCAGCTGTCAATTCAGAATCAAGAGAAAAACAGTGTATTAAAAATATCTATTTAGTAAAACATATTTTATAAAATATTACAATAATACTTAGTTCATTACCAAATTTTTAAAATTTTGAAGAAAACCACTATTCACAGCTAAAACCTGTAACACTGTATTAATCACAGAGCCATCATTTAAGTCCTACTACCTGTTTCTGTGTTCTGTTACATTTGACAGAGAACAAATAATATTTAAAAAAGGTTTCATCTTTGCCATAACAAGTGAAAAGAGATCAAAGCAGGCTGATGAACAAACAGAAAATACTCCACACTCTAAAAAACACAGTAAGCCAGCATGCTGTAACAAAAGAATTACAATAAATCTTCCATCTCTGTGCCAGATTTCATCCCTTCCCTGGCCAAGAAAGTCAGGGCTGAATAAAAAACACAGAAACCCACATACTACATCCATCTCCCAAATACTCAGAGCTTAAACAGAAAGTGTTCACTACAGTGTTTAAACTGGCAGTGTACTCATACAATTTGTTCCTAAAAATTCTTCATGTTACTAAAAGCTTACATGTTACTGAAGTGCCAGATAGAGCACTTACATCTTTACAATTGCCTCTTGCTCTCTGGAAACAGTATTCCATTATATTTTTCTAGTACACAGCTGAATACAGCAGCTGGGAAATTCAGGAATGCCAGCAACCAATTAGGCTGGCATAAACCTTGTCTAGCATATCAAGCAAGACCAAGCTACAAATGCTAAAGCGCAAGAGCCTTGAGAATGTTTCAATGCAATGACCTTAATATCTAGTGCACTTTCTAGAGCTGGTATCAAAATTTGACATGTAAGCATGTCCACGTAAACAAGGAACAGCCTTATAGGCTGAAGAATTAAGTGATTCAAGGAGACTATCTTCACACACACCTTAAAAGCAGAAGTAGAGCTGATACAACAACTCTTCACTTGGCATTTCCTTAATTTCTAGTGCCTCTCCTCACATGATCAGAATTTAGATCACAAGCAACTTTTTTTTTTCTGAGAAGTTGTTCCACTTCTGTAGGGCTCCCTGCAGAAGTGGTCCCAGCACCAAGCCTATATGAGCTCAAGATGTGTTTGGACAACACTTGCAGGCACATGATGTGACTCTTGTCCTGTTCAGAGCCAGGAGTTGCACGTGATGATCCTGACAGGTCCCTTCTAACTCAGCATATTCCATGATTCTATGGGGCTCAAAACTAATGGAGAAGTTGTTTGAAAATGCTATTATTTGGGTAACTATGTTCTGTCCTACAGCACATGATATCTGGCTAATCTCCTACTGACCAGAAAATACTGCTATATAAAAAATACTGCTGCAATACAGCAGTACAACAGAAAAATGTGTGACACCAACACTTTACAATTACCTTAAATACACAGACATTACAATATTCTCACTCTAGTCAAGTGGATAATATCAACTCACAATTCCCTTTCTTCCTAGTAATCTGATGAACATTTGACAAACAGAAGGAAGCAAGCATACTGATCTGACCTGCAGACATATAATATAAATATCCTCTATTGAAAAAGTTCTTAGGGCAGGTAGTGGTGCACAAAAAGGTTCAGGAAGAGCAGTGAAAGCAAATCAGGGCTAAATCAAACATTTTAATTAACTTATGTAGCAGTGCCAACTCATTGCAAATACCAAGTGTACTTAGATCCTTACTTCTAAGCAAAGGGAACATTTTCTACCTGCCAAACTTCTCCAAACCACCACAATTCTGAAGCAGTGATCAATCAGAGTACTAAACCCACAGCCCTTTCATGTTTCTACTACTTTCCAGAAACACGTCAGTGGTGTGAAATATGGGCTGGTGTCTAAATGACACTCTGGACTACAGCAGTGGCTGATATGTGACAAACTTCTTTGCATTCTCCCAAGTGACTCAAGAAATAGAGCTGGACCACATTCTTCCCCACCCCTCCACATAATTGAAGTCTGCTGGCCCAAAAGACACTGTACTCACATATCTCATGCAAAAGCTTTATGAAATCTTAGAAATAGCTTTGAGCCATGATAATTAAAAATTTACACTCAGGCTCTGAATTGGGCTATGGAGAAGAGAGGTTCATCATTTCCACTATGGTCCTCTCATTCCACCCCCAAAACAGTAGGAGGACCCTACCCAGCAGTGTTACATTACAACCACCATACAGTTTAAGCCTTGTCAACCCAAACCCAGGAAACTATTTTGAGCAGGACCAGGCTACAGACACATTAACAGACTTAACCTTAGCTCTTGGCTTGTTCACATTATATTCCTCGTACTTGTCACATTTTCAGGAGCACAAATGTGTTATATTAGCTCTGGCAATGGACCATCAACCAAACAATCAGCTTTTTTAAGTGCATCAATGGAACATGTTCTTGGGTGAATGTAAAAATATACTGCAAGTTCACACCTACTACAGTCTTGCTGAGGATGATCACTGCAATAGAAGCTACTCATGCCTTAGAAGATTAGAATACACATTTGTGAAATTGATGCCACAATGATTTTTTTCGCCTTTTTTTAATATACCTTTTATATACCCTTTTATATAGCTCTTATGTATCCTCAGTGCTTTTAGTATGTATACTTGTAATTCCTTAAGTATGACAACTTAGCATAGTCCTAATATTCTGTTACACCAGGAGACCAAACATCCTGGAGACCTTGTAGCTGGAAGCCAGAATGCCCTAGACTATCCCAAAAAACCAAAGCCCCTTCTAGAACACATCCTAAGATAAGCCCATCCAAGGGGGAATTCACCTTACCCACACTTACTTTGTGCCTGGCTAGAATATGAAGGTTTTACACCTGTCATTTACAGTTTATGATCTTCTAATCTACAGCAAAACCACACTCACTTTGTGCCACTTTTACGCCAGTTGTTTCGCTCCACACCTCTTAATCTTCCAGTACAACATACATCTCCAGATAGATGATAATCACACTCTAATGAAGTAATGAAGTCTTCCAAAAGCAGTGTTTCTTTCTGTGTTACGACCAGGAATTAATAACTTTGATGGATGGGAAAAACTAGCCAGCCAGCCCCAAAACTGATCCCAGAAGGCATATTTAGGTACACATCATCTGTCTTAAGCACATCACCTTTCTTGTGTTAAACTTCATCCGAATCATTTTTCATAATCTACGAAACAGTTTATTAAATTCAGAGAAACTTATGGTTTACCTTCACAAAATGGTCTATACTGGCAATATTGCACAAAGCCTCTCCCATCCTAATGCCCTGCCACAGCCAACCTCATGTCCTCCCACACTCAGCTCCAGGATTGAACATCATGTTAACATGCTTTATCTCTATCACACTAGTTTGGGACACAGAGACTAGAAGCACTTCAGCATCTGTCCTCCACTGTCTGCTACTACTTTTAGTCAAGGCACTGTACATTCCTAGAATGATTCTATAAGATTTGTAATTTTTCTATTTACTTTAGTGCAAAATCAAGCAGGATGAGCTGTAATCTCCTCTGAAATTGGTATTAATGTGATGGGCAACTGTTCCATGGCCTAAAATCTTTTTATTCACTTACACTGGTTTTGTTGTTGGGGTACCACAACAGTCTTTTTCTTTGTGATGGAGAGGGGAAGGAACTCCACAAGGATCTATCATTTGCTGTCAAGGTAGATTGTGTCATGAGCCATGACATAATCCATGACCAACATCTTCATTCTCAAGCATCGGGCAGTACTAGGATATAACAGAAAATGTCCTGGAAATCCCTTCTGTGTCCTTTTTTCAGACCTCACTATGGACAGAAACCCTAAGACAACTGGTATGGTGTTGGTTCCTGTTCACAACTGCCCTGGAATAGCCTCTTTCATGGCATATTACTCGGATGTACAGCACTTTAGTGCTCAGCCCAGGTCCCTCAGCTGTGCCTGTGGTAGCAAGTAGCACACTGTTGCACCAAGTGCAGAGGGGTCTGCAGACCAAAGCAGATATTGCTGGGGATCAGACATTCATACTGTATGTTTTGCAGGGCACTGGGGGGGGTCTAGCAACCCTTTGCCAGAGCGCATCATGCCCCTATCTTGAATGTACCCTCCAGTTACACTTAATACAAAAGGAATTTGGTGTGCTCCATGACTACATTAACAGTAAACTAAAGCACAGCAAAAGGAAGTAAGTGATGATCAGAGATACAAGTCCAAAGTCCATTTTCTGTATCAACTGAAATCCTTGTTACAGATGCACCTCTGTGGTCCCAAATGGCATATCTAGAGCATCAAGACCTCTTAATTCACCTTTACCTAAACAAAAATGAGAAAACTCCATTGCAATCTCCCACTATGACGTTTTTAAGAGCATGAATAGCCACACGTGCTGCATATCCATGTTCATGCACACAAATGTGAAAATACAATGCTTACTAAAATAAAGGACTGTCCAAGCAGTGACAAACAAAATTAGGAAATTCAGGCCCCTCCTCAAGAACCAGTCACAGGAGTTCAGGTTTTCTGCGGGAGGCTGGTCATCTGGTTTACTCCAATCTTAGTTATGGCTTTACAATGCTGAATCTAGAACTAGAACTTACAGCTCAAAGAGATCCTTAAGCTGACATAGCTTTCTAAAACCATCATTGCCTCAACATGCACCTGCAATGACAGAAAAAGCTGTTGAAACTTAAAAGCAAGTATCCTTTTCAAACTATAAATAAAACTTTGGTACACTCACATCTCAAGAACTATGGCACAAGTCTTCACACCTCAAAAAAAGACACAGTCGAATTAGAGAAGGTTAAGAAAAAGACAACTAAGAAGACAAAGAGAATGAGGACATTAAGCAGGTAAAGACTGCTCACTTTTAAGGAGAAGACTGAGGGTGGACTTGGTTGCTCTTTACATCCATGAAGGTCAAAATGAGTGAAAACTGTTATTGACCAAATTCTCCAAGACTAAAGCTGGGAGTAGTCTCTTAATGCACAGGTTAGAGACAGATGAAAGTGGTAATGTACTTTTGTAGGCAGAAAGCAATGAACTTCTAAATTTCGTGTCTGCAAGAGGCAGACNTTCTGGACACCAGGCAAAGACGAAGACTTTGGACAGAGACGAGTCTGATGTGTTTCCCCTAAATAGCCTCTAGTTGCTGGGCTAGATGAACCACCCATCTGATCCACTAGGGTACTTCATATTGAAGTGCTGAGCTTACTGGAAGTGCTCTAAGTAGTAAGGAGACTGAGGAACCTCCAGAAAAAGCAAAAATATTTCAGAAGATTAAAAATCCCAACTTTTTTCAGTAAAAGTCTTATAAGGAGAATAAGCAAAAAGTTTTCATTGGTATTTCATAAAGTTAAAATCTCGTCATATACACAGCAATATCCCTTCTAAACTGAAAAAAAAAAAAAAAAAAAAACAAAATGAAACAATAATAACCTACCCATTTTTAAAATTCCTGTGAGGTTTTCTAGCACCTGCTGGTCCTTTCCATAGCCTATATGAACCCGCTCCAGTTTTCATATTTAAGAAAGATTAAGCAATCAGAGATGAACAAGTTTATTCAAATGAGAACAAGACATCAGTGTATAACATGATCATATTTGCCGTCCCCTAGCAATTTTTTCTTTTACTGATGCGGCGTAAATGAAGGTTTCCATTCAATTCCAGGTAATCTTTCCACCTGTCCCATGAGTTCATAACTTGTAAACAAGTTGCAGGAATAGTTCAGTATCTTTTCTTTTTTTATTATAGCTTTGTAAAACTGAATATAATTTGACCTTTTTTTTGTGTATTTAATCAGCAATTCCTTGNGACTCAGAGTGTAGGTTTAGACCGGACATTTGGAAAAAATTCTTTGTTGTGAGGGTGGTTAGGCACTAGAAGAGGTTATCGAGAGAAGCTGTGGATGCTCCATCCCTGGAAGCTTTCAGTCAGGCTAGATAGGGTTCTGAGCAACTAGTGGAAGGCATCCCTGCCCATAGGAGGAGTGATGAGGTGGTGGAAGCAGGTGATTTTTTTCAACCCAAATCATTCCATGTTCCTGTCACTCCATACCTAGAACATCATGCCCAGTATATGAAACAGAGCGAGTCAGCTGGATCCACATCGCTGCATGTGGACAGGCTGGACATTGGTGAGCTAGTGGTGAGACCTTGTTCTGTGCATCACTTGCCTTTTTTGGGGCTTTATTTCTCTCTTTCCTACTGTTGTCTCCATTTTCATTACAACTATGTTACTGTTTTTACCTCTTTTACTACTACTAGTAGTAGTAGTAGTAGTAGTAGTAGTAGTATTCAACCATTAAATGGTTTTTTTTTTTCAACCTCCAGGTTTTAACCTTTTTTTCTTTCTTTAACTCTCCCCATCCCAGCAGGGGTGGAGGTGTGTGGACAGAGTCGCTGTCTGGAATTAAACCTAGAGTGTCTTTCAGACAGCATTTGGATTTAGTGGTTGTTGAAATTAGTTTAGTAACAGAACTTAAGATTGTTGTGGATTAAAACAGTTTGGTGAATATTATCTGCAAAAGATTGACATGATGTGGACAGTCTTCTCCTTCCCTTCCCTCCTTTTTCATATTGTTTGTTGTTTGAATACATGGGAGAAACCTTCTTTTCATAATTTTCTCTATTTTTTCTGAAGCTTATTATACCAGCCTAAAAACAATAGCTTCTTGCATCACACAAAAAATTTTCACCAGCACCTTCTACAAATATTTTCAAATGGTACCCTCTGCTTTTCATGACCCATCCTGTCAAACAGGGCTTTGTAGTTTGTTGGAACTTTTTTTTTCCCTTTACTTCACAAAATTATATTTATTAAGAACATGTACCATTACTTACTTCATTACAGAGCTTCCAACTGCTGCTCCAGGTTAAAAGCAAGAAGCCTTTATTCTCATGCTCTTTATTCTCTCAAAGTTTAAAGCTTGTATTTTATCTTAACAAGGCTCTAAAATTTCAAACCAGCAAGAAAACTTTAAGTAGTATTTTAATTCTTCTGTGCTTGATAAAAGCTTATCGTAACTTAAAAATCATCTGGTCATGATTAAAATATTGACATTATTCATCACCACCTGAATTCCTATCGTACTAAAATGCCAAAATTTATATTGAAATTCAAATAATAAAAATACAGAAGTAGAAGAAAAAGTACCATCCCAAAGTGGGATTAGAAATTTTGAGTATTCAAAAACTTAAGTGTTCATGAGCTTTTCAAGCTGAATTTACTTCCATTGCCCTCTTCCTAGAGCCAGAGATGCTCATTAGCACATCACTACGAATTCCTGCATCTCTATAGATGAAGAGCTTCTACAAATCAATTGTGCAAACTAGATCAGTTGGAAATACCAACCCCTCAAACTCCATATATAGTTCAGCCACAGAATAAAAGTATTACATTTTAGTGACTGCAAAATGCACAGTCTTGTGCAACAAAATTTCTAGAGCCAAACTCTGCAAGGGCATTAAGTATGCAACACACCTTGCTTCAAAAGTTTTAAACAAAGCCCGCTGTCCACCTCCCTCCACCCACATTCAGTGTGCTCATCCACTGATAGCAACTCTTAAATACACAATTCTGTAATTAACAGAAAAGACTGAAAATACACTTCTCATTCCTGGGATTTACACGGATCTTCGAGTTCCAGATGGGAGCCAAGAGCACATTAAACTTAAAAAACTTGGCAAAGAGTCATTGAGGTTTCTCATAACTTGAAAGTAAGTAACATTCTGGTAAGTTAACAGCATTACCACACACTCTTAAATATGAAAACAAAGTAAAAGACTTTTTGTTATCTACAAATTACTTTGTTACTAGTTGGGATAGTCAATTAGTTTCACACGGTGTTGGTGTTACATCAGTGGCAGAAAATGCGGCAGACTGTCCCCTTTGCAAGCCTCGGAAACCCAAAAGCAGTTTATGCCTGATGGAACCAAGAACTGCTACCAAATAAAAACTAAGCTACTCTGAAAGCATTTTTATTTGAATACAGCAAAATAAAAAACTCTACTACCACATTCAAGCCTTTAAAGCAACTAAATCACCCATTCTTCCTTCAAAAGTCAAAAGAGAGTATGAGATCCAGTGTTGCTAAACAAAACCCAATTTAAAAAAAAAAGACAAAAGCAAAAAAACTATCAAGTGGCTTAATATAAATCTATTTGATAACTCACATTTTTGAAAATCATCATTAAAAGTTTTGGACAGACACAGTTTTACAGTTATCTTTAAGAGCCCCTACCTACTCCTTTTAAGCAATTCTAAAATTAACTCAGGTTCCTAGCAACGAGAAACAACGGAA
>VZTN01025585.1:818051-836644 GCA_013400515.1 Erpornis zantholeuca | reverse complement strand
TAACCATACCAACCTAAGGAATTAAAACAACAGCCAGAAGCAATGACATCCTGAAACTACAGTGCCTCGATGACAGTGCTATGGCTACACTCCTCTCAATGCTGAAGGCAGCTAGTTTATAGCTACTGTCACTGTTCCCCTCCAGTGAGAAATCCCATTATTTCTAACATTTAATCTTCTGAGACTTCAATTTAAGGCATGTAACATTACAGCCAGATTAAAACTAATTGACACCATATTTGTATTCACATATATTCTTTATGTGCCACCATCCCTGTTACCACATGACTCTCATTCATCACAAGCCTTTGACTTTTTTGCCTTCCTTCTCCTCACTCAAAAAGAATTCCAAACCACATTTAGAAAGCTCCTTCTCTATCAGATATAGAGATAATAAACAGGATGGGTTGAAAATTAACATTTTAACTAATTTTTCTTAATTCCAGCCATTAAGTTCTAAGAAACTGGCACTGGATCACTGCTTTTCCCAGTTCTTAATTTAACTGTCTATTTGCCTTGTGCACAGTCTGCTGCTTTAAAGAACCCAGACACCCCTTTGAAGAATGCTATCATGTATCCTCTCTTACAGTTAATCCACAGTGGAATGATGATCAGATGCATCTGGAATAGTCCCTGTGCCAGAGGAGGATACTGATTTCAAACCAGCAGTGATGGCACTCGGAGCCTCCCCCTCTGTGAGATCAGCCAACCTTTACAGCACTTACACTGCAACTGAAGGAATTCAGCTGCTACAGGGCTTCGAGGCAATTACCCACTTACAAATTGCTTCAAAGACATTAAATCCCTAGCACTAAAACTCAGATTTAATTGATCATTACCAGCAATGATTATTACTTTTATGATCCACTGCAAACTTTATTCTTGTCTTCTAAAACCAGTAAAGATTGAACAATTTAGAAAAGCACATTTGAGTTGCTGAACATTTCATGTATTTCAAGCTCTGTTCACATATTCCAGCAGTGAGCAACAAAGAAATTTAGGTACTGAAATCTTAACAATAAATATCTGAAGTCCAGGTATTAATCACGACTACATTAATAAAACACCAAAATGTACCAGCTTCCAAATGCTGCCATGGCAATCACTACACTCAAAAAATGGCTTGTTTTACACAAAAAATAAAATCTGATCAAATAAGGTTGGAACTCTATACAAATAGACCCACAGTGCTCATTCTATATATTTCTGTCTGTTTCATTGACACTGGCAGCCAGAGCAGTAAAGTAGCTATGTTGACATGGAAAGACAGGGTTAGGAAACTGAAAGAGAATCCACAATAGCTTTAATATGTGAAAATTTTGTCATAAGTCACATCAGTGAGATACAAATGAAAGCATTTGAGTAAATGTAAGTTCCTGTGCTATTTGCACAGAATTCAGCAGTAAAACAGATATACTTCACAGATTTTTAGTTACAAGATTAATTTAAAATATTTGCTTTAAGAGCTGTTGATTACTAGCAACCAATGGAACTTGATTTGTTTTAAAACAGATAAAACTGGAGTCAATAGCAGAAGTCGTAACTTTTGGGTTGAGGTGGGGGATTTGGGCAGGTTCTTTCAGAAGAGCTAAGGCATACAATCCTACAGAATTCATTACAGACAAAACAAAACCTTACTGGTTGTTAGATCCTTCCTCATCCCCACTGGGATTTTTTGTTTCATTGTTACAGCCCAGTCTGTGTTGCTGTATATGTTTCAGATCGTTATCTAAGCTGCTCTGCAGGTCGAAAAGATGCTGTTCCACAGCTGCTCTGATTGTTCTTTCTAAAATGCTAAAAAGAAAAAAAGACAGAAAAGTACTATTAAGAACACTACTTCTGGATTGATCAAACTACACAGAAAGGCAGAGATAAACTTTGCATGACATGAATCTTTGAGGCAGTACTTCAAGGCAAAAAAATATACTAACTTTTCCAGAAAGGCAGTGGAAATTACCACACTTAATATTTTTGAATCCCTACAATTTACATAAAGTATTATGAAGTTTAATATCAGTATTTTATGAGTAATCAACACATTACAATAAGTAACCTATTTTTTTAACAACTATATACAAAAATTTATAAAAGCCTTCTATGTTAATCCTGTAACAGGTCAGACCCTGGAGCAGGTTCCATGTCAGCACATGTGCCTGCACCTCCTGAACAGGGCTGTAATCTTAAAAGGCAAAAGCCAACAAATAGCAGACATGATCAGCAAGTATGTGATGAAGGATATAGGATATACCCAAAATTTCATCAAGAACAGTATTCTTTAAAAAGAGACTATTCTGCTGAGTGCCTCTCAGCCAACTCATCCCAAATACACAAGAGGCCTCTAAAAATCATCTTAATAAAAATCTTAAACTATTTAATCCCATTTTAACCCCAACATTGTGCTTTTAGTTTCCCTCCACATTTGTACACAGAGTTCCACTGAACTGCACTCACTATCAAGGATGCTAAAATTACAATTTGAATACTATCATAATATTAAGTGAAAAACTTATGACATATCTAAGTGTAAAACCAAAGTTTTGGACTCTACATGCAAGCACACCGTGCTCTCGTGCTCCTGCAGTCACAACACTGACAGGCATTATGTATATATACATATGTATATATATTATGTATATCCTGCATGAGTGTTAAATGCCACCAGCGAAATCCTTCACACTAGAATATGTTCATTCACATCTGTAATCATAAAACTTAGTGCATTTTTTTGAAAGGATCCATAACTTCTATGCATGTTCTAGTAAGAGCAAAATTCAAAAGTTTTATACTTTCATTATACTTACTCTGCAGAGGCTGGCAAGATACTTATGGGAGAGATATGAGCACTGCAATGAAAAATAAAAAGTTAATATAATGCAAAAACTTATCACATTACAAACTCTTGAAGTCAACAGAAAACAACTTAGAAAATACTGAAATATTTCATGTGATGCAGCTAATAGAAGTAGAATAAACATGTAAAGAACACTCTGATTTGCAGTTCCTTTATTATTAAAATGACGAAATCTTAAGGAATGCCATCACAAGGCAGAAAGTTGTAGAAGTAGCAATGCAGATTTCTGTCTCTCAAGAGCCAATATTTGCTGTGTTATGAAGCTCCAAGCTCTCAGATGTATGGTCTTTCCCATGGGAAATACTAATCATTTTGTAGTCAAACATTTCCTGACACCTTGCTTAAGAATGCAGATTTTAACCTTGCTGCCTAAAGCAAATTCCAAATTACTCTGCTTTCCTCCACAGGTTCTTCCCACTGTTGCATAATTTTGTTCTGCAATGTTCAACAGATCTACAACACTCTCTGAGCATAGCTACAACATTTCAAGTGGAAGGCAGATTATGGGATGGGAGCCTGACATTTGTAAAGCATCTGGAAATCTCCAGGCAAAACCACTTCAGCCTAGAATGTTAAACTCCTCAAGCAGGGGTGGGAGGGGGAATTCGACATAACCAACACAAGTCAGTTAATTCATGTGTACGTGGTCCCTCTACAATATTTCATTAATATGATTAAAATTTTATTATAAACAGAATACTTAAAACTTTAGACAAAGTGACAGTAAAGAATAAAATAAAATATGAGAAATCTACTATAAACAGCAGCAAGTTGCAACACACCTCACTCAGAAAAAAGTAAATACTAATTTCAGCTTAACTTGGAGGCAGGGAAGGAGATAAAAAAAGGCTTTTTCTTTCTATTACAGATAAATAACCTCAAAAAGCAGAAAAGCTAAAAGTAGATTTTATTCTACTCTTTACCATGCAACAACACTATTGCCAGACAAAGTTGATTTTAAATATTATTTTCATGAATGCATAAGGTAAACCCTGAAATACAAGGGAGCTTGCCACTCCCCTGGAGAACTGAGCAAGTTATTACCTCTGTGAGGTATCCTATCAGTTTTGCCTGGCATGAGCCTTGCTTGCACCAAAAAATGTAGACAGTCTCTCTGCTTGCCCAAGAATAGTTTCAACACAGCAAAGAATGTCTTGGTTAGAACTTATTAGTAGAGGTTTATTAGTAGTTCCACCACCAGAGAGAAAAATCACCTCAAGCAGACTTTCTACTTTTCCTTTATCCAAGTAGATGAAACACAAGCAGTAAAGGACTTTCAATTAAACATAAGCTGATAAAGAAAGTGGTAAAGAATTTATTTAAAAATAACTATACCAGTTTGCCATAGACACCTTGTACTGGGGCCAGGAGCAGAGTGCACAGCATTTAAAGCCCACTATGGCAAAATGAACAAGCAGGTGTTCATAGATGCTTTTAATTTCTTTTCTTCCTTTTTTTTTTTAATGGAAACTAGCTGACAAATGAAGTTCATCTTATGATTTGTGTGTGTTTGCCTGGTGAAAAGTCAAAGCTGATCTATTCCAAATGCACTGACAGAACAGGCAGCACTCAACTACTATTTCAAAACAGACACAGCTTTGGGAAATTAAAACACCTGACACAGAAGCCAGATCTTGTAGCCACTAATTTCAAAGCTGCAGATCAAATAACTGAGGGGGAACACACTGACATTTTGTATTTTTCTTACAAACAAAAAAATGGCAGGAGGTAGTTTACAGCTTAAGATATTTACATTTCCTTTGTCTTTCCATGCACAGAAGTTCAGCACAGCCCTATCACTACCTGTACAAAGTAGATTTTCTGATAAACATATTAACAGTACTTGAAATAATATATGAAAATATGAAGCTGCAAGTTTAGCTTCATGAACAATGAAGAGAAAAGAAGCATGATCTTGGAAAAAAAAATCCCAATAGTATTTCAAAATATGAAAAATGTAGTTTTAAGTATCCATCTCAGCAAGTTCTACAAGAGTTGCACTATAAAAGGTATGCTTGTATTCAAAAGGTACAAATACACAGTCGTGTAGATTGAAATTGTTTTACTTTTAAAACAGTCACTCCTAGGACAAACTGGGAGAAAAAATGAGGCAATCAGAGCACAGAACACTGCAACACCCTAATTGCAAAAGAAAAACTCAGTCAAGGACACAAGTACAAACACTAATTATAGGAAACTGTGATGACTTGAAGTCACACTATTCTACCACTTGAGACAATGAGGAACTGTGTCAAGAATAGGGAGAATCAAACTCATCTCCAAAGAATCCAGATGATTTCAGACAAGGTTCACAACAAAATTTTCCATCCTAGTGTGTAACCTTCAGCCCCCAGCACAGGATGGTTCTCCAGTGCTTTTACTCAACACCTTTTGGAGCATTACAGGTACTCAGCAAAAGCTGTACATAAATCAGCAGTATTACAAAGCCTAAAGAATCCTCTTACTACATAAAGAATATCTTACATCTTCAGCTAATCATTTCAGCAGTTAAGCACTTTCTGAAACAAATGTGGCAATCTTATGTAAAAAGCCATTACAACTTCTGAGCCCACCCACCACTGTTCAAGGATACTTTTTAAAAGCTGTAATGTAAACTGCCAGACAGAGCCTTAACGCAGCATGACACAGCAAGACACAGAAAGGTAAACATCTTTGTTTCATAATGCTAACTCCCGCCTGAGAACCCCTTCGGCACTGGCTCCCTATCCATAAAAAGTCCCGGTAAAAACATACGTAGAGTAGAAAAATACATTAACTGGAGATAAAACATGTCCAAGTTTTCCTTGGTAATTTCCTGACCGTACACAGATTCTTATTTCTCATTAAAATAATCAGTTGTGACATTATTTCACTTCCTATCTCCAAACTACATCTCATCTCACATAATTTTAAAGTTAAAGCCTTACTTGCAATCACATCAAAACGACATTTTCCTTTCATATGTTTACCTGTGCAGCAGAACTTTGCAGGCCATTCTGATTATTTTTGCTATCCCAAAAGAGCACTTCATGTAAAAATGCTTCATTTGGAAGCCAGCAAAGCGTGCTGTGGGCTGCTGGCTGTGCATGCTGCTGGCTGGGCTCCGGGGGCTGCCTGCGAGCCGGCACCTCTGGAGTGCTGCACTAAACCCTGCAGTCTAAATAGAAATTGACTGCAACATGAGGTCACTCCTGACAATAAGCTGCCCAATCAACACTTGAAAGCTCTCCTAACGTGTTGTTTACAGATTTTCCAGGATGGAAGGAGGAACAAGTATTTGAATGTTAAAAACAGCACTACATTAAAATAATAATGTAATTCCTAGCAATTTAGGCAGCTCTTCTATTTGGTCAGCTTTACTGTGCATTTTTTCTCCTTTGGTAGCTGTCACTATTATCATTTGTTTCTGATCAGAATTAATTAAATCACAAAAGGGTTAACTAAAATATCACAGAAGCAGTGAGGATGTTGCCCTTGTCACTGCATTTAGTAGAAACAAAGCAAACTGTTTATACAACTTACTGCCTGTCATATCTCGTATTTTTACACATATAATTTTGAAAAATCCAAAACCAAAGAGTTTTTATATTAGGCTTCTGACTGACAACATTTGAGATTAACTGCCCAATTAAAGCAAATACTGCTTGGCAAAGCTCAGGGATGAAAAATTTGGAATAATGACAGAGAAGGATTCTAAAATACTTATTTCAACAGCATGTCTTAAAATTCAGCTGCAATGCTGAGTCAGTAATTCTTAACTCCAAAAGTCAGGACAGCAAAAAGAAAAGCCATGAGGAAAAGGCTTCTGGACTAGGAGAACAGTTTCCTTTACGTGCTCACCGCCAACCTGTGAGCAACAAATGCTCCCTGCTGGGTAACAGGCTCAAAGATCACTCCACAGGCTTATTAGAAATACCCTTTTCAAGCAGTCACTAAATCAAAGGGCATTAATGATTATCCACATTCTCACAAGATGTCTAACTCAAAGTCAAAAAACACCATGCAGTGAAGGAAGGTCATAGGTTTCAGCAAGAACAAACAGAATGAGTAGAAAAAAAGGCAGTGAGCAAAATTAGAAGCAAGTTATAGTCCAAATAACAAGGAGGGTCAGAAGCCCCACTGTACAAATCAGGATAAACAATCTCTTTTACATCTCCAGAGAGAGACCAAAATACATGGATATTTGGTTCCCAAAATCAGACAACAACAAAAAAAGGCAACAAAACCCCAGGTTAAAGAACTTCAAGAATCATTCTCAAGATCTACTTCTCCTCTTCCTGTATAAGCTGCCACAAGCTCTGCATCAGGATGAAGATAAATAATCCAAATAAGTCTGCATTAACATTTGCTTTTTTGTTTTTCTTTACATCAAGAAACTAAGACCAAAAAAGGCCAATAGCATGTACATAAAAGCCATTAGGTTTGGGAAAACATTTACAGTATTTATAGTGGTTTAAGTTCAATAAAGAGAACTTTCTCATTCACTTTATTTTTTTAATGTTTCCTGCAGTTGTTCTAGTTTTACAGTCAAACTTCTCTTTCTTCTAAAGGATTCCTCCTTATCCTTCCCCACAAATTATGTAAAATGCCAACCATAATTAATGCCTATTCATTTTTAATTAACCTTAAACATAATGTAAAAATGTTTTTCTCTTCAGGCTATCCAATTTAAACTCTCAAACATGTTGAGTTTGTCACTACTGCTGTGTTTACACATTCCAGAAGCAACCTAATACTTGTGAATAGTTAAACTGCAACTTTTTAAAAAATTAATTCAAACTAAAAATAAGAAGCTTTATTACCAATAATTAACAATTAAAATATAATTTAAATTGCAAACCAGAATCATGGTTCTGTCATTATTTGATATTTTACAGCTTCTTGCCATGAAACAGAATGAAGTATGCAGAATGAAGAAGCTGAGGAGATTACAACCTAAAATCCACATTCTTGAAACTACCCATTCTTAGGCAGTAACTTAGTTGTGATTTTCCCTGCATTTCTTCTGCTTTTAGTCACATTTTTATTATAGATTCCTCCTCACTCCTCCCTACAAGTTCTTACATGCAATGCCCATACCAAACACATGCTGTAGAGGGGAAGAGGTAAAATTCACCATCTGTGGAATGTAAACTCTAAGTACAAGTAAAGCAGATTTAAAAATAAAACCTTTTGTACTACAAGCAAGTAAAACAGAAATCTGTGTACTACAAGCAAGCACCAATAAGCTCTCAAATGAAAGTATGATTTTATGAGAATTACTCTTAAAAGCTGACTCCCCCTCCAATGTTCCTGCCTATATCACATTTTGCAACTTCCAAATCTGCCCACAGATCCCCACCAGCATGTGACAAGAAACAGTCCTAGGATTTCCCTTTGGAAGGATGGTACAGAACACGTCTGAATCTACCAGGATGCAGATTCTTCTTATTTCTGCTATAAAATTTACTGTTTAAATACCACTTTACAGCTTCACTAAAATATGCCCCTTTTACCTTTCCCTGCATAAATCACCATATTTAAGCTAATCTGAGTTCTACAGGCATTCCTCTGCTGAATTTGGGAACAGTTATTTTAACCCATATTTTACTATTATAAGAACTGCACCTACTTCTAAAACTTCCGTTTGTAGATGCCAACACTTATCTCAAAAGTCTGACACTTTCTCTGACAGAATTAATTACAGTCCAAACCTTAAATCCAAACTCCAAGACAGAACCAAGTTACCTTGTTGATGCTGTAACATTCCTGGAATCTGAGAGACTCCCTGTCATATCTAGATGCACCACAGCTGGCCTTTCAACAGGTTTCTCTGTGCTGTCTTCTGGAAGTTCTTCCGACTGCTCAAGCTTTACATCTTCCTCTTCTTCCAAGATATCATTGATCTAAAAAAGATTTAATCGAAGTTAGTGGATTGAAAAGTTCATTTCAAGTGGTCCAGGGAATTAAAAGAGCACAAAAGGTATGAAAGTAATGTGTAGGAGGAAAACATTTTTCAATTTTAGGAAAAAAAAGGCATGCTAGACTTGCTTTTATGTAAAACTGTAATTTCTACATTGTTAAAAAGCTGCTTTTGAAAAATGGACAAAAACTGAAAAGCAAGAAGCACCTCTGATGCCATAAATGAACACAAGCAGAATGAAGGAACAACAAAATCCCAACCACACTGAAATAGTGAACTACAGAATCTTTTTTCTTCTATGTCTAAAACAGATAATTCTCCTCTATTCCACAGGTAGCCTTATTCATGTATCAGAAGCATTTCCAAACCCTCCTAGGGAAGGCAATACCTAAGTGTATGAACCCAAACTTCAAAGCTCTGAATGAACACTTAAAAAGTTTTTGTGCTCTTGTCTATTTTTGTTTCTTTGTTTCCAAACACAATGTTTTTACTGAAGCAGCAAAACACAGCCAATTTAAAAGGCAAAACAATATAGCCAACTGGCAACTCAAGACAGCCAATTTCATTTTTTAAAAAGCAACTATGTCTAAAACATGAAAAGGTAAGGAGAACAAAGTCATTCTGTTTGACTCCCCAGTTGCCTCTGTGATTGATTACTGATCTCCCAATCTTGCAAACCCAAAAATTAAAGCAGCAGCCTCAGGAAATTATGCTTTATAGTATCTGTCACCAGTGTAAAACAAAAACACTAAACTTAACAAAATTGAAACTTCAGAAGTTTAAGATTACACAGAAGGCAGAGAGAGATATTTGTTAGTTTTTTAAAGGGGTGTAATGTGTTATATGGCACTACATTCCAGGCAAGAAATGTATTTGTCCCTGATTTTCCTCTGTAAGTACAAGAGGATGTGCCAGTGAACCAAAGACAAGCCCACCCACACACTGGGGCAGCTGCCAACGGGGCTGTGCCTGGCGGGGACAGCGAATCTTCTGTCCCCACTGCACCGGCCACCGACAGAAGTGCGCTGTTGACATCTGGTGGAGACACTACGAAATTAAAGGGACACCCCACCAGCCCTCCAGCTAAGGGAAAAAACAAACAAAACCATACACCAAACAGACTTTGTGCTAAGGAAACCCTTCTGCTGAAACATTTAATGTGGCACAGCCAAGTGAGTAATTTCAAAGCAAGAGAGCACAGAGCAGCTCTGGTTTACAGAGCAGTTATCCCAAGTCAGCAGCAGCCCCCAGGCTCTGGGCACAGGAGTCCCAGCCCAGCCTTGTTCAGCAGCTCCCTGCCCACAGCAGGGCATGGCAGCCCTCAGTGCCAGACATATCCTGCATGGAGCTTTGCAGAGCTGCAGCATTTGCTCGAGGAGATCACACAGCAGACACTGCTCACTCCAGAACCTGCTGCCCACGCCTGGCAGATCAGACCAATGTCTACTGCAGGGAAGAGGAAGCAAAACTGCCTCAGTACTTACCTCACCTGTCGTACTAGAGGAGGGGTTTGTGAGACAGGCTTTAAATTTCAGTGCTTCTTGTTACCTACCCTAGCAACTACTTATTATTTATCGTTTTTCCTCTTTACAGAAAATACATCATTTTCCAGTCATAGAATCAGAAACACCATGCAAAAACTTTGGAACAGGAAAACAACAATGATATGACCAAGTGCAGTGCGAGACCCTGCATGTTCCTGGAAGACACACCTAGAAATACTCTTGACCAACTCTAAGAGAGTCAGTCTTCATTTGATCAAAAAACAGTTCTTTGTTCCTAAATTTGTAATTAGAAAGCAGTTTACAACAGTGTCTGTGTTGGGCAGGATATCAGTGCTGGTTTAGTCCCTATGTATTTTTCAATATAGCACAGCTATACTTACTACAAAAGCAAAAATTTCACAAGCTTTAAGAAAATTAGGAAAATGCCACATTTTGTCAGTTTACAAGAAACTTCTCAATGTCATACTAAAAGAATTGTATTTCAATATATCTTTCATAAACATAAATGTGTAACAGACAGTTAAGTAGTAACATTGCAATTCAAAATATTCTTACCTGCTCAGTTATTGAGCTTAAATCATTGGTAGATGAAAAATCTTCTTCTTCATTTTCAAAAAACTCATAGTAGTTCTCCAGAAGACCCGCCATTATTCTGCTAACTATTTCTTGTTCTTTCAGATCCTCCACATCTGTGTAAATGCTAAAGATATCAACACTGTTTTAGTTTAAAAATCTAAATGCAACATTTCCCCAAAGAACACCTCTGAATGTCTTCTGACTAAGTGCTACACTGCACACCATTATCCCCTATCCATTCTGGACACACAGAACTTTAAGCATGCCTTCACACTACTGCCTTATAAAGCTTTATACTATTTTATATTTTAAAATGATAAGAATTAACAACTATTTAGGCAATTAACTTTTCACAAAGAATATTTAAAATTCGAGTATTTTCCTAAGGTGAAGAAACAACAGTATAAACTGGTACTTTAACAGATTCTCTCAGAACTGTTTTCTTGCTATAAATAGCAGGCTTACATACTATCACTAAAACATTTGAACCTCAGAATACAGCAATGCAACAATCAAGCTAGTGGTTTCTCATGCCACAGTTCATAGACAAGCTGCTGTTTAATTCTTAGCAAAAATTGTAAAACCAAAGTGGGGTGAGAGAATGGCTGAAAACAGAAAGAAATATTCTGCCTGAAACACACTGTGCACTGTTACTGTTGCTCACAGACTAGGAATGACTTTAAACTACAGAGAGACACTCAAATACCCACAAAAACACAGAATGAACTTTTATAAATAACTTACTGAAAAACATCCGGGCCAAAGACTGCAGCTAAAGAACTTGCTGACCAAATTTCTTCATGATGCGATGCTACGTTAGCTAAAAATTTACACAGAAACTTTAACAAACTGTAATTAACAGGTGGAAGCTGCTGCAAGAGGAACCTCAACTTTCTTCCAAATTCATCTTCATTATTATAATCTGAAAAAGTAATAAAAATATTTTAATCACAAAGAAGATACCTGCTTTTTAATATTTGATACTCATCAGCTTTTTTACTATCACCATTACTTACATCTGATAGTTCAACTAATTTGGTCAAACCACAGCCTAAAATGTGAAAATTAACTTGTATTTGTTCAATATTATTCACCGCATTCTCTTCCACACATTTTCCCCAATTAATGTTCACTGAAATTTCTGATTTCAGAGGGCAAACTGCATGTCTTTGTTTTACCACTGTTACATCCCAACTGCTTTGCAGAAGAGCTCTAGAGACAACAACAGCTCCAGATAGTGACTTAACTTCCATCAAGTTCAATTCTTCTGGCAGACACTTTGACACCTTTTCCTTTACAAGCATCCCATTCTCACCACTCTAGTTGCTTTTATAATACTTAACTGATGAATCCAAGCTATTTCAATGCAATCATCTTCACACATGCTTAGCTCGAAGCTTACTGATTCAATTTCAGATCTAAAAAAGGGTCACCATAAAACCTCCTTATTCTCACCCCATTCAACTATACTCTTCATCAAAATATTTCCCCATAAATCTCATTTGTTACCTCATCAGCCTTACAGGCAGCAAGGTTCAAAGAGTTTACAACTGTTTGTACCTGAGAAATTCCATATATAGGAAAAGAAATGTCAGGAAAGCAAAATGGAAGAAAAAATTAATACAAAGAAGCCTCCCCTTCCTTCTCAGACACTTGAAAACACCTGTTTGCAGATCAGTCAGAGAGGGAAAAGTAGTTTGAAGATGATGAGCCATCTCTGCCTCTCTGGATGAGAGAGCAGAGACATCCTAGTCCTTAACATCAAAGCAAAGAGTGAGTAAATTCCCTACTGAGCATGTACAGGAACTGTGCAGGATTTCATTTGCTCAGACACAGTCAACATCTACAGCAACTGAATACAGGCAACCAGGCACAGAAAACAGTTGTTTCAACACATAACACAATAAAATGAACATTTCATTGACAGTTCTTACTCTAGAAATGCATTTTGGAAACATAACAAAGAAAAAAAAGACTTTAAAAAGTACTTTAACGATGTAGACTTTTTTAAAAGAAAGGGAGCACAGAGAAGTGATAATCAGACCACTTTGAATATACACATCTACATGTTTTGCCTAACCAATCCGTCCTGAAATTTAAGTTCTGAACAATCAGAGACCCAAAGGGAGAACGTTCACACTGAAGCACGGACACCAAGCTTCTGGGACACATGACCTAGTGCACTGGGACCACCACATTCACAACTCAATTACCCAAATCACCTGTCTTTGAGGCACCACCTGCCTGCAATGAGCTTCTAACGATGCACACAGGCCACACCTTGCTGTATAATGAAGTCATCCTGAGGACTAAGTTGACCTAATGATATGGAAGGATTGCTGAAGAGAGAAAAGACCAGAACTAACCTATGGGTCAACCATTACCACCACCTTCTGCATTTCCTTAAGAAATTCCTCTGCTTCAAATGCAGCTGATGATGTAATTCTGGAAACTAACTGAGATATGTCTATCAGACAGGCAAAACCCAATTAGAGGAAATCAAAAGTCTAATTTTAGCATCTGAAAACACTGTTTAAGGGTTTATGTGGTTTGATTTCCTTGTTACAGATAACTTTCAATATTTCTGAAATAACTTTTACACTTTAAAAAAGACAGTAAAGACAATAAGCTGCAAGTTTAAGCAAAGTTTCTCCATATATTTAACAAAAGGGAACTAAACAGGGAATTGCAAGATAAAAACAATCCGTATGTAAACCCATCCACAGTGATCTATTCAAAGATGGGAGGAAAAAAAACAGTTTTCACACTAGATTTTACAGTCATAGAAGGGAATTCTGCTGTCACAACAAATGAGTACACCTCAATCCCATTTCCAGTCCTGACAGATAACATTGCAACCGAAGTGCCCAGCAGTATTATCATTATTATTACACAGAGCACTAAAGACATCTTAGTGCCACCACAAGTCTCAGTTCAATACTGGGTTTTACTCTTAAAATAATAAAACAAAAACATTGAATCAAAAATAGTTATTACCTTGAGAAAGTTGCATCAAATGTATGTGCAAACTGCCTGGAATAACTGGCTCTGGAAGTTCCTGAAGAAAAAATCTAAGAAGGCTAATAGCTGAGGGTACATCTGCTTCTTTAACCAGGTCCACATCTTCTCCGTTATCATATCGTTGCCGGAGCCACTCCACTGTCTCAGCATTCCCATTGACTTGGAAAAGTCCTTCTTGTTCCAGACCTCCTGAGTTAAAAAAAAAAATGCAGAAATAAAACTTCTACCTCCAGTATGGGCTAATATACCAGAAAAAATAGTGATAATCAAATATGTACAATTCCCATACTGACTGAAACATTTTCTGGACAACAGTTTTGCAAGACTTCCCAGCAGTTCTCTTCCCAACACACACATTCTTGTGCCCAGGTAACAATAAAATAACAAAGGAAATGCTAGCAGTCCCTAAACCACAGCATTTCCTATCAGGTATCCTGCTGAGCTGACTGCATTACTGCTTGCCAGAAAACAGTGATAACCATAACAGGAGTAAAGAAAGGAAGTACCCAAAACAACCAAATCACACCCAACTGAATAATTAACTTCAGAAAACAAGTACTCTTCAAACACCACAATCGATTCTGTAAGAATAACAGTGAAATACATTATTTTAAATACAGCAAGGTAATACATACCATGTTCCTCAATATAGTCCACAACATGGCGGACTATGAATGGAACCTCATTGTCTGGTTGCCCTTCTTGCTGCAGCTCATCAAGTGGAATTCCAAATATTTTGTTAGCAAGAACAGAGTTGCAGTTACTCAAGGAAGGGGAGGAGCTCTTCCTCATATCTTTTTGCAGCCAAAAATCAAAGCTGTCTTTTCTGTCAATAGGAGAAATTAAAACCAAAAAACCCACTTCAATATATGCTGTTGAAAGCATTGATCAGTAACACAAAGTGTTTTAATTACCTAATGCAAATACTATCTAGTCTGTCTCCATCCATTCACTGACTTAATGGACAGTTCTGTAATGGCTCCAAACACAGCTAACTCGATCAATTACTAACACTGAGGTGTTCTGTCCAACCCTCAACAGAGGACTGGGAAGAACATATATAGCAGCAAAGAAAATGCACAGAATTCTAGTTACCAAATTTCTAATTAAGTTCTAAGGTACTTTGGTAGATTCTTCAGTATTTTTTCTGATAGCATTTAGTAGTCAGGCTTTCAGAACTCAATACAAAAGCCCCTCAATAGGAAATGAAACCAATGGATCACACCAAACCAAAACCCCAAGTTTCAATTATATGAAATGATTAAGTACTTTGTGATACACAACTGCACTGTAATAATTTTAATATATATTTGGCATTTTCTGGTCTACATAATAAAGCTTTCAACACCTGCATCAAATGAGAATTTTTAAGGAACAGAAAACCCCCAAAGCTAGTTTCTAGATGCTCAGTGATACTATTCTATTATGCAGAAGCTCAAGCTTCACTGGCAAGTCTTTGCTTGATAAAGGATCTAGATAGATAACAAAGGGCAGTGTAAGTCACTCAGTCAAACTGTTATCCTGTCAAAACCAAAATATTTCTTCTAGCAAAGAAAAAACTGTCCTTTCAAAATAAATAGCGAAAAGAAAAGAAAACATACTTGCTTAAATGCAAGCAGTCTTTCACAGAGGCTGGTACACAGAACATGAAGTATATGCTGTTAGTCAAAGCACTGCAACCAAACTAACATTCCCTGTTTACTAACAGGTAAATTCTAATATATGAGACATTCTGAAATCCCTACTTGCTTTTCTTTTTTTCTGTCCTAGTAAAACAAGTTAAGACACCCACCTCAGAGTACTTAAACAGCCGAGTTTGAAAAACGCTTTCTGCGCCAGCTGCCCTCACTGACCAAGCATTCTTTTGTCATTTATGGTTGTTTAAGATTATGGCAAAAGATCAGCCTGTAGTTCCTCATTGAAGAATAGCAGAACTCGATCAGTACTTCAGCAGTTAATCTGAAAATAAGGAAAATATTATTAGATCATAAAGTTTTCAACAGCTTTAAACTCAGTCACAAATCTAAACATCACGTTAGAAGAATTTTTGTCAAATCGTTGGTTTCTAGTTCTGAACAAGAAAGCATAACGACCACATTAACACAGCTTATCGGAGACCCCCCAGAACACCAAATCCATTTTTTCACTTAGGAGTTAACCAAACCTGAAACGAAAGTTAGCATGGGAAATCTAAATCTTAACAATTAGGAAATAATTTGCAGACTCATTCAATCCTCTTCCAAAGAATCAAGGAGGGCTAAGTAGGTTACACAGCATGTTTTAAAGTACCTACCATACTAAAATATTTAATGGCTATGAAATTTTTAGAAGAAGCTCAGGCACTGGTTTAATACAACTTCTTTAAACAGAAAGACCAAAACCAAATTCCTAACTAAGGAACATTTAGAGTTGACCAGTTTTTGGTGGTACTGATCATCTTTTCTAGGAAGTTGAAAATGTGTCCTAACTGCCAGTTCAAAGTCCAAGTGATCATCAGATCTGGATACAGGAAGCAACTTCCCCCAAGTCACATTCCATAGAACCACCCACACGTTTGCCACCTTTTATTTAGAATCCAGATTATCTGGACATTTTTCATGTTTTCAGCTCTCAAAATAGCTACAAACTACAGTAAATTGTCTTTATGATTTTCTATGATATTAAAAATTTTAATTGCAGCTTCATGGCACGGTGAAGCCAATGTAATGCCCAGAATCAGCCAAAGGGTCACCTCAGCCCCTTGATCTCACCAATTACCTGCTCTAAATAAACTCAAGCAACTGTGACTGGGGAAAACAAGCTTGTGACATACATGCTCACACAACCACGACACACATCACCAAAACCAGACAATAAAGAGGCCTTCCCCAGCTTAAAAGTATAGTCACTGAAACCTTCTGTTTCATAACTGGAGACAGATATGACAGACTGGAGACAAGTACCTTCCCTCCCTTTGTTCTCCCACACCAGCTCTTGCTTCTGTTCCACATCAGGACAAATAAACTTCATCCTTGCTTCCAAATTCCTGAAAACCACTCCCTCTGGTTTCAATACCAAAATGCCAGATCATTCATTAGCCTATCACAACAGGAACCCAGAGTACTTCCAGTAGTTTGAATTAAGCAGTTTTCCTGCTCCCAATCCCCCCCAAACTGCAACCATGTGCTAACTTCCACCTCCTCAGCATCTTCTTGCACTGAGGCCTAGAGAAAAAAATATTTCAGGCTAAGTCTCTGTCTATTGTCTTATATTACACACAGGTTGTAAATCTGTTACGTCTCACACAAGTGAATCCTGGTCTGAGATCAGGACTCCAGGTGAGCTGAGAATAGAAAATAAAGAGTTATATTCCAGTCATCATGTTTCACTTTTTGTTTTTTACCATTCTATTCAAATCTGTTATTGCAAATTCTCGGTTACTAAAAGATCCTGCCAGATTCCAACAGTGAAGCAGTTGAAATTCATGACCCTCCTATAATTTATGAAGGCCTTGTACAGGCATTTTTTTCTTTTTGTTTCAGTATATTAAGTGAAAGTCAACATAATCTTTGCATGTAAGTAGA
This sequence comes from Erpornis zantholeuca, assembly GCA_013400515.1. Lineage (NCBI taxonomy): Eukaryota > Metazoa > Chordata > Aves > Passeriformes > Timaliidae > Erpornis > Erpornis zantholeuca. Next base: position 819,226 of record VZTN01025585.1, on the reverse strand, counting down.
TTTCAATCAATCCCAATATATTATGCAAATTTTGAAATATGAAGCTTGCATACAGTCTATTTTCCCAAGCTCTACCAAAGTCAGCCTGTCCACAATGAACCAGAAAACCTCACACTGGCCAGCTGGGGGTTAAGAGCAGCTGGGAGAAAACCTTTGATGGATCTGCCACAATGCTTCAAGCTGACTTACTAAACCAACAAACANTAATTCGGCACCAAATGAACAATCTTGAGGCTCAGCTTTCTGAGCAGAGGCAACTTATGTGCTCAGTTCACTGACATGAAAGCTCAGCCACTTTTGCCAGGTGCAGCAGATGAACAGGCTGCCCGAATATTAATTTCATTCAGGAGGCATGAAGAAAAGAAAAAAATAAAGACTTCTATTTTAACTGGCTTGGCAACATAACAATGAAGTTGAAACAGCCTGGTTGTCTCATTGTTAGAGCAAAACCGGATTTACAACCCAGGTTTGTACTTTAAAGAAAGCTTTATATGGCTTATTATCACCTAGAAAAATTAGTGAAAGACTCATTTTCACCCTCTCAGATACATGCACATTTTTACACACGTTCCAATGTATCATTATAGGCAACAATTTATTTTCAGAGCATTTTCAGTCTTTTCGTTTTTAGTTCAGGTTTTGGTATCTTCACAGGCTGTGATACAATTAATCTGACATTTACCAAATCTAGAAAGACCTGGAAACTCTGGAAGTTATTCAACTTCCAGTAAGTTGTATTTCCTGCTATTTCCAACAGTGTAAGAAACTGTTAATAATTAAACATTTTATCTCCACTTTTTATATGGATCAAAAGCTTTCCCACTTGCCCTCCCTTGACTCTGGAAGTGCAGCACTTCGCTGCAGACACATATGAAAACTAGGACAAGACATGTAACCTTCCCAGAGATTTTTACAAGTACTAAGCAATGCCGTGGAGTTTTTTAATACTTTTTTTTACCCTGATCAAACAATTCAGGAAACAGGAGCTAACCCATTCAGTCAACTCTTTTGACTTTTGCCCATATTATCCTTTGGAGCACGTGCTTTCCCCTCAAAATTTCACAATCAAAATACTTCACAAGTTCTGTCAAGAAAAAGAAAAAAAACAGCAACTTAAAAAACCTCACACGAAAGAAAACTACCTAGCTTGAGTTTAATTATAAACATTCTGGTTA